>JALDNG010003082.1:0-30365 GCA_024349245.1 Neodontobutis hainanensis | reverse complement strand
CGGCGTTTGGATCAATTTGGGAGTTTTATACGCGCAATACTTATATTTTATTCACAATAAAGAACATAGATAAAGAACATAAATATTGGCTCATTTTAGATTTTATGAGAGCTATACATTCTAAAAAAGTAAAAAAAATAAATCTACATATAGGAAACAGCTAGAGAACCAATTTGCAACTTATTAGGTCAAATGGCAACATGCTTGGGTATAAAAAGAGCCTCTCAGAGAGACAGTGTCTCTCAGAAGTCAAGCATTCCCCCAATGCTGCAGCAAAAAATTGTGGATATCAGAGCAATATCAGAAAGGAGTTTCTCAGAAAAATATTGCAAAGAGATTGAAGTTATCATCATCTACAGTGCATAATAATATCCCAAAATTCAAAGAATCTGGAACAATCTCTGTACGAAGGGTCAAGGCCAGAAAACCAGACTGGATGCTCGTGATCTTCGGGCCCTTTAAAGGCACAGCATCACAGACAGGAATGATACTGTAATGGAAATCACAACATGGGCTCAGGAATACTTCCAGAAAACATTGTTGGTGAACACAATCCATACATCATCCAGATGTTGCCTCTTTCAGGGAAAAGCTTGTATTTTCCAACATGACAATGCCAGACCACATACTGCATAAATTACACCATCATGAAGAAGGATCCGGTACTAAAATGGCCAGATCTTATACCCATAAAAAACATTTGGCACATCATAAAGAGGTAGATGTGAGAAAGAAGACCTAAGACAGTTGAGCAACTAGAAGCAACAAGAATGGGACAACAATCCTAAACTCCTCAGTCCCCAGACATTTGCAGACTGTAATAAAAAGAAGACTGGATGCCACACAGTGGTAAACATGGCCTTGTTCCAACTTTTTTGAGATGTGTTGAGGCCATGAAATTTAAAATCTTATTTTTCCCTTAAAATGATACATTGATACAAGATGATCTGGATGACTGAGTACTTTCACAGACATGTTTTCTGAATAAAATATTGACATCTCTGCTCGTGCCCAGGCACAGAACTAAACATGGAGAAGCAGCGTTTAAGTTTCATCCAACAGAAATCAGGAACAGTATCCCAGATGAAGTAAAACAAGCCTCTGTAGTGATCTACAAGTTAAGCGTTAGTAGACATTCACCCAGAAGCGGTCCCTTTAAGGGAGCGGGTATTGAGAGTGCAAGGAAGTAGAGAGGCGTTAGAAAAGTGATTGGGTTTACAGTTGTTTTCGCTGTACGATTGTGTGTTTGGTTGGAGTGTTTAGTAAAGAAGACTCGACTCACCTCCGTCTCCATTCTCATCACTTTACACACTCTACACCTCAAACTTTAACAATGTTCAAGGGGAAGATAAAAACCTTTCTCTTTAGCTCTGCCTACATTCAATAAAGACAACCGAAAGTGTTTTTTTTTTTTATCTGCATCTTTACCTGTTTTCTTTTTATATGCCACCGTCACCGTCGTTACACTGGAGGTTTCAATCCAGCTGAGGGAACTGTGTCATTCTACAGATCTTATGTCCAAGAATCATAAAAATTATTTTGACAATATATATTTTTGGGCTAAAAGTTAACCTCAACCGGCGTGGGTGTAGTGGGAAGTGGGTATCAGAACAGGGTCATTCTGGACAAAATCACCGGCTCTCTGGTAGGAACCTGACGGGAACCACATGCAG
Source organism: Neodontobutis hainanensis (assembly GCA_024349245.1). Classification (NCBI taxonomy): domain Eukaryota; kingdom Metazoa; phylum Chordata; class Actinopteri; order Gobiiformes; family Odontobutidae; genus Neodontobutis; species Neodontobutis hainanensis. The sequence continues at coordinate 28,692 of JALDNG010003082.1, read as the reverse complement.
CACAGTAACTTCATGGAACAGCCAAGCTAGGGGTGTTTAGTAAGTACCTGACTCTCCTCTTTTAAAATAAAAAGTAAAGCAAAAGAAAACTAAATGTAACATTTAAAATTGGTTAAGCATTAACATTTTATTCAACAAATAAAGTTGTATTGTAACAGATATGCTAAAATGCCCAAATATCTGTAACACTAAGGTGTTTCCACAATAAACGTTTACTTTTATAAGATGGCGTTTATGTTTTTACTGTTTTTATTCACAAGCGTGTGCTCATGGACTGCTTCACCAATAACCTCCAGCACTTAGGTTAGTTAGAGAATGAATGGCCCTGATACTGAGTAATCAAGCTCGAAATGGAAAGTTTACTTTGCATATCTTATTTATCACAGTGTGTGCCTAATAAACTAGATAAAGTCCAGTATGTGTGTTTATGAAGAGCAATGTCATTCCAAACACAGTAGTCCCTGATAAGACACAACATAAATGTAATAAAGATGTATGTTGTATTCATATATATACGGTCATGTTGTAAAATGATAGGCTTCATCACATAACACTATGTCCTGAGCATAGATTGTAAATAAATATCCTGAGTCGGTCACAATTTTCTTGATTCGGACATGCTCCATATTGTGCAGTTTCCGTTCATTTAACAGCTAATTTGTCAAGCGATCACCGTCAAAGGGTAAGCCACGGTGTTCTACACATATTAGTCTGTTTGTATGTGTATTTTCAGGTATTTTGGTCAATATTTAGGTGTCTAATGTTTGTATGAAAGTCATTTTCTTTGAGTAAAAGCGAGGACCGCGGTGAAGTTAGATTGGCGTTGGGCGTTGGATATTCGGCTCCACACTTTCACCGGGAGGTTCAGTCGTGTGTGTCCGACTACTGTGTCATGGTTGCGGCGAACTCACTCTGGAAGTTCCGCTCTTGGCTCGAGCATTGACACTTAGGGACCGTCAATAAATGACAATCACGGAAATGAAGTGAAAAAATAAATCAATATCTTCAACATTAACAAATGTATTTTGTCCATACCACTTTAAAATAATAAATCTAATCTAGTGGCACCATGCACACCTTTGTTTTTTCATTTTTGACTTTTTTTGAATTTTATATTAATTTTTATGTACAACATTAAGGTGATTTTTTCAATAGCTTTCAGGTCATGTGACCTAATCGCTTCAATACACTTTATATGTATAGTACTATCCTAGTAGTATCATGCACACCTTTGTTTTTTCATTTTTGACGTTTTTGAATTTTATATAAATTTTTATGTACAAAATTAAGGTGATTTTTCAATAGCTTTCAGGTCATATGACCAAGTCACTTCAATACACTTTAAATTCATAGTAGGCTATTAGCCTAGTAGTACCATGCACACCTTTTTTCAACTTTTGACTTTTTTGAATTTTATATAAATTTTTATGTACAACATTAAGGTGATTTTTCAATAGCTTTAAGGTCATGTGACCTAATCACTTCAATGCACTTTATATGTATAGTACTAGCCTAGTAGTACCATGCACACCTTTTTTCAACTTTTGACTTTTTTGTAATTTTATATAAATTTTTATTTACAAATTTAAGTTTATTTTTTCAATAGCTTTCAGGTCATGTGACCTAGTCACTTCAGTACTTTATATTTATAGTACTACCCTAGTAGTATCATGCAGAGCTTTTCTTTTCATTTTTGTCTTTTATTGAATTTTATATAAATTTTTATTTACAAAATTAAGTGTATTTTTTAAATAGCTTTCAGGTTATGTAACCTAGTCAGTCACTTCAATACACTTTAAATTAATAGTACTAGCCTAGTATTACCATGCACACATTTTCTTTAAAATTTTTGTCTTTTATTTAATTTTATATTAATTTTTATGTACAAAATTAAGTTTATTTTTTCAAAAGCTTTCAGGTCATGTGACCTAGTCACTTCAATACACTTTAAATTTATAGTACTAGCCTAGTAGTACCATGCACCCCTTTGTTTTTTCATTTTTTACTTTTTTTTTAATTTTATGTGATTACGCACATACTATATCACTGTACTGGTTTGGTGGTCTTCATGCATTTCTGCCTGGCCTCTCCTAAATTGACTATCGCTGCACGTATTCCCAGAACGGGCGTAGACAGGTCCCCCACTGCTAATTATCTAATTCTAAGGTCTACTAAGTGGTGGATAGACAAATGGATGGATGTGTGAGTGGATTGACAAACAGAGTAATGGATGAATTTTTATTGAAAGATAATACCAAACAGACAACTTATCTCGTATCTTGTTAATTTGCCCAACCGCCTGTGGATACAAATTTATTAAACAAACGTGGATCAGGAAGTGGCAGTATTATCTTCTTGATAGTTTTAGAATGGGTCGCTATAAGAGAGGGCATAGAAAAAAAAATATTGACCTATGGGAAAAAGCTGGAGGCAGGGACGTTATTATTTCATCGTTCGTGAGGAGCGGCTTTTCACGGACAGTAAACGGGAGCAATGGTCTTCTGTCACGTTTTCAATTTTTAGAGACAGTAATCAAAGTCACGAAAAATGGTTGAAAACTATTTGGTTTGAAGACAGAAGAGGAGTCCGGACGGATGTTCTTAAAGCAGGTAATTAATTATAATAATTGTTTTGATGCTTCTAAAAACATTTGCAAGTGCAATAAGCTCTACATGTGCATAGCTTCTTTACTACATTATCTTGCTATTCTTTTGAGATTTAGTTACAACTCAGACATTGAGGAGATTGGCCTCCTTCGATAGATGTTTATATTAAGAAATGTATATTTATTTACTTGTAAAGACAAGTATGTGTGTTCCCATAGGTTTTCATTTAAAAGTTATTAGAAAATTGAACTATTATAATACATGTATTATTATTACAATGGCTGCTATTTTTTAAACTGAGATATGTCTGTGAAGGTTACCCATGACATCTTGAAAAAAAGTTTAAGTAAAAGCATATGGACTCAGTTTTCAAGGTTGATTTCAATCAAGTAAAATAAACTACTTGTGCTATTTGTTATACTGGTATAGCAGATGAGGATCCTGGGCAGCAGCCAGAGCAGCCAGAGCAGCCAGAGATAGAACCACAGCCACAGCAGACACCTCCGCAACTACAGCAGACACCGACGCAACTACAGCAGACACCGCCGCAACTACAGCAGACACCTCCGCAACTACAGCAGACACCGTCGCAACTACAGCAGACACCGCCGCAACTACAGCAGACACCGCCGCAACTACAGCAGACACCGCCGCAACTACAGCAGACACCGCCGCAACTACAGCAGACACCGCCGCAACTACAGCAGACACCGTCGCAACTACAGCAGACACCGTCGCAACTACAGCAGACACCGCGAACTACAGCAGACACCGCCGCAACTACAGCAGACACGTCGCCAGAACTACAGCAGACACCGTCGCAACTACAGCAGACACCGTCGCAACTACAGCAGACACCGCAACTACAGCAGACACCGCCGCAACTACAGCAGACACCGACGCAGGCAAAGCCAGGAAAGCATAAGGCACAACCACGGAAGCGGCAGGTGCAACTCCAGAAGCAGGTCCAAACAGTTTCTCAACATCCAAAGCAGCAGCAGCCACAAGCACAGCAACTGGTGCAGTCAAATCAACACCTTGATTTTGAGATAATTGACACTGAAGTTGAAACTGCAGATGAGGACACTAGCCTGTCCAAACCAAAAAATAACCAAAATAAAGTAGGCCAACGGAAAAATTACAGAGACTGCAAAGCAGGGCCCAATGTTTTCAAAATATCAATATTAAGAAAACAATGGGACAAAATAAAACCTAAGTATGGAAAGACACGCCTTAGAGCCCCGTGGACAGACATACTTTACAATGAATATGTCAAACATAATCCATGTTGTCCATTGGCTTTCAAGTATCAACATGTAAGAAGAATATACAGCCGGAAACAAAAATGCCAATATTTCCATGCCTCAGCAGTATGCAAGTTTGAAAGCTGTAAAGCGGTATATCATTTTACCAAAAGATTTCAGCCAAATTTAACAAATAAACAAGTTCTAATCAAAGTAACACGATTCGGAAATGTAACACATAAAAAAAGTCAGTAAATTCAGACCGGCTAGATATCAAAGAAGGAGCGATTGCAAAAGTGGTGAAGGAAGGAGTAAGTAATTATTATTATTCAATGTTACAAAAACCCCTGCCGAAGAAGTCATAGCTGGAAATATAACAAGAAGCCTGACGAAAGATGTTTTAAGACAATTTCTGCAGAGGTCAGAAAAGCCAACAGGCTTCATGACGACATAATCCTTGAGCTCATGCTTACACAAAAAATAATCAAGCAGAGCAGCAGCCATCCCTCTTCTAAAGGCTATCTTAGCCATTTTAAAGTTGATCCCCTGTCACTTTACCTTCAAACAGAAACAGGCATTAGAATATTGGCAGAGCATTTGAAGAAAAAAAAGACATCATTATATCTAGATGCCACTGGAAGTGTAGTTCAAAAAATACCAGAACAAAACAAACGAGTCCTGTACTATGCTCTAGTGTTGCCTGGCATGGGAAAGGATAAGCCTCCTTTACCTGTTACAGAACTCCTGACCAACTCTCACACTATTCCATCAATAAGTTCATGGCTATTAGAATTCAGAAGAGAACTATCACTCATCACCAAAAAGAAGTTAGGAAAAATTGAAACCGATTTCAGCTGGGCCACGATAAATAGTTCATTGTTGTGTTTTAACAAGGAGGACATATCAACATATATCAAGAGAGCTTTTTCTTTGGTCTATGACGGAGTGGAAGATATTCCACAATTTACAGTTATTCACCTTTGCTCTGCACACATACTAAAAGCTGTATGTCAAGTTATTTGTAAAAAGACAAATGACAAGGGTATTAAAGAGTATGCTGCCTACTGCTTTGCTGCTCTTCTTAACTGCACATCCATAGATACAGCTATGGATATATTCTACCACATGTGTGTACTGTTCATGTCAACACAAGACAATAACCTTGTAACAGTGAGCAAAAAATACCTGGACACTCACATCAATCAGAAACAGACTATTGATGTTGAGAGGGAATGTACAAGTGAGGATGAAAATATTGAACAAAAACACAAAATTGCGGACAACTCCCCATTTGCCAAAGCGTTCACACTCAAAAGGGATCAGGCACAGGTTGATATCTTATCAGAAGATGAAATGAAAGAAATAAATAGTCATTACTGTCCTGGGGTTGTTGAATGTCTACTGAAAACCTACATGGGTGTCTTCCCATTATGGAGTGGCATTTTACTTGGAGACCTGAAACGATATCAGAAAGACACACCACCTGAAAAACCTCTTAAAAATCAAAAGACACGAGACACAAATTGCCATGTTGAGCTGTGGTTCAGGCTGGTAAAGCATTCCATTCTTCAAAAAAAGTATTTAAGACCAGCAGAATTTGTGTCAAAAATGTTCTGTTCTCTGCAGGAAGATATGTAGAACATATTTATCAACACAATCTGCCCATGTCAATACTTTATAAAAAAAGAACATTGTTCCGCTTCAAAGGATGACCATCAAGAAAGCTGGAAAAAGCGTGAAAGCTCTGCAGCAGCAACCACCAAGTCTAAGTATTTTAATCCTCCTCAAGAACTGCCAAAACCAAAAGTACACCCTACCAAGATAAAAGAAGATCCAGAAAGAAAAGAAAAAGAGGCACAGGTAAAATTTTAACCTTTTTTTATGAAATACTTAATTTTTTTATTGTAATTGTAATGTTATTATTAATCAATTTACAGATAGCGTTCTGTTGGGAAAAGGCGGGCACAGAGGTGATTGTATCAGCTCTGCCCTCCCAAAATGAGGGATGTTGCCTTATTATTCGCCACCAAGACATCCTTTCACTCAAACCACATCAATGGCTAATAGGAGAGGTTAGTATGTATTTTTTATGGCGAGTTTGACAAAATACAATTAATATATAGTTGCTAAGTAAATACACTTATTTCCTCAGGTAATCCAAGGCTTACTTAACCTAGCTGCTCACAAGTCCGGGGTGCTGGATTCAGTTTTTTTGATGGACTTCTACACAGCTGGAGTCATGTTATTTGGTGACAAGTCTCAAGTGGATCGGCATACTTTATCAAAGGTAAAGTACATGCATGTTATTTAAAGTTTCAAAATATATTTAACAATATTAATAACAAACCGTTTGTAATTTTAAAAAAAATGTTACAACTGGACATCTGGCGTTAAAATTTATTGAAACTATTGCCAGATTACATATTGTATTAATGTTTATTAATTTTAAAGTGGAATATGTACAGTTATTATGTACAGTGTTTTCAAAATCATTTTGCATCTGCAGAAAAACTATTTTCATTTTTGTGGTGGCCACAATATGGTCAACTTCTCTGTAGATCTATTGAAAAGATAAACATATTTTGAACTCTACTTGGCTTCTATTAGGATAAAAATGAATCTGCTGTAAGAAAAGGTTGAAGCAAAGACTTTTGCTTCAACTGATACGAGTTATGAGAGCTGAAGTCTTCATTTGTCTTCACCTTGAAAAGTAGGTCAAGGTTCCTTTGCTTAAACTTTTCTTTCCAAAATGATCTGGATAACTGAGAACCTTCACAGACATTCTGCTGGTGATGTTGCAGGTTTCAAATAAGGATCACGTTTTTTCCAGATTAATGACAGCTTTGTAATGAGTAATAAAACTGTAACATATATTGTACATGTATTATATTGTACTTCATTAATTTTAGTGTAAGGCATAGTACTGAAGATCAATTCTATCCGCTTTATTAATCTTCAAAGGAAATTCTGTTGTCATGTCACTTTAAAATAGTTGACTCATTTCTCATAGTGACTCATAGTTGAAGATTTCATCTTCCATACACTGATTTATTAAAGGGAAGAAGGAGTTCTTGTGTTGTTCTGCAGATCACTGCTCCACCATGATGCATTCACAGGTATCTTCTCCTCTGATGCTGACAGTTGGAAGGGAGGGTGTGTCTCAGCAAAAGTCATTAACCATCTATGTTGTTTTGGAGGTGTTTATGTTGCAAACTTGAAGAAGGAGGAAGCCTTTAATAGATTTTGGTACTTCAATGTGCCAACATTGTTTTTATACACATTTTCCTTTCTGCTTCACCCTGCCAATTATATTTTTTCTCCTCCTAAAATACAGTCAACATTCCATTTCACTCAGTTCTAATTGTGGGCTGTTCTAAGTGATTTATTTTTTTCCATAAATAAATGTATTTTCTTCGAAAAGGTCTTTAAAAGGTCTTTATTTTGAGTTCGATATTTTAAAGAACCAAAAAAAAAAAAAAAAACATTTTAATACTTAAGGTGGCCAGTGTAACCTTATGGTGCTCTGGCATTTAAATGTTTAAGATGTGAATCTATTTTCTAAACCTTTGTCTTTCACTTTCTTTTGTTTTTAATATCACATTTTTTTTTATTAATAGTGGGCATGATAAAGTGAAATTACAAGCACCTCGTAGAACAGACAAAAAGAGGTTTCAAATAGATAAAACATTTCATTGTGTTTTTTTTTCTCATGTGTATGCATTGTTTACACTAAATTTATAGGCTGTTACAGGTGAAATTGGGCAGCAATAAAGCTGTTCTTTCCTTTGTCCATATAGATAACAACCACTGGAATTTACTGGTTGGTAATTATTTATATAATGCAAAGGAAAAGGACTATTATTTTGTTTTAATATCTGAATATATAGTTTTTTTTATTTCAGTTTATTGATAAACAGACCAAGAACATTGTACCAGTTGGATCCTGCAAATACAAAATTGGAGTAAGGCTTCCAAAGATGCTGCTCAAAGATTAAAGTAAAAGAAAATAAAAAAAATCATTATTATTATTTAGGCATGTCATCTCACAAAAATGAAATACAATTTTCAAATTGTGTAATTATATATCCAGGGAATATCTACAGGCACGAAAAAAGCAAGATGGTAATACAGACTGGATTGACGTGAAGTGGAAAGGAGGAGTAATGAGTCATCCTCTTCAACAGGATAATAACAGCTGCGGGGTCATAGTTGTAAAGGTTCAATGAGTGTTTTATTGGGCCTTCTAATATTTGATAATATTGTGACAAAACACCTTTTATTAAAGATATTTTGTTTAGATGGCCAGAGCAATATTGGAGAACTTTCCATTGATCCCCCAAATCCTGTTTTCCACAAAAAAAAGTTGCATGGCAAGAGAGCGCAGAGAAATGGCTCTTGAAATCCTTCAAGGATCAGGTAAGCAAACTACACGTATGTGTAGTTCTAAAGCCAAAAAAATAAAGCTAAATTTGTTCCTACAATTACAGTTTTACAATTTTTAGTACACTTTTTACACAAATAATGACTTCCAAACAGTCACACTTTTATTTTAACTTTTGCTGTGACTTGACACTGTTGCAAATTGGAAACAATTACATTTTTGTGTTATTCTACACCTCTGGCAAAGCTAACCAGCTTGTTATTATCTAATCTAGCCTATGACAATTGATGACCCTCAAAAGAGTTATCACTCGACCAGTATATTTTCCTCTTGACCAAAAGAAATACTTTAATACAAATCTAAATGCTACTTTTTAGTGTTTCAAATGGACTCCTGGTGTGCAATGTGTGCTTCAAACAAGCCAAACAAATCTGCAGGTGCAAGTGGGAACAAGAACAACACTGACTGGGTAAGATAGAAAGACTAATAAAGTGATTAAAATTTCAGATTTACAGTGTTTCTTTATCATACAACAGATACAGTGTGACAACTGTGACAAATGGTTCCATGTAGAGTGTATTGGGATGGATGATAAAGAATTTAAGAAGACAATGAAAAATGAATGGAAATGTGCTCTGTGCAAATGAATGTTTACTTTATGTGTTTATATGTAAATAGTTATTTGTAGTAGTAGTAGTATTATAATAACACTTTCATGTTTATTGTATAATGGATATAGCTAAGCAAGAAGAAATCTTTGAAAAATGCTAAAAGACTTATATTGTAAATACTGTGTTGATGTTATTTAAAAAGGTTATTATAAAAATTTGGAAATGGTAAAACCCCCAAATGTGTGTGTATGATTCTAATATAATTAAGTTAAAAAATTCAAAAAGTCATTCAATTATTAATTATGTCATTACTGACTGAGATGCACCATAGTCAGAAAAAAGATCAAACACAATTTTAAAAAAGGTGTGCATGATACTACTAGGATAGTACTATACATATAAAGTGTATTGAAGTGATTAGGTGACATGACCTGAAAGCTATTGAAAAAATAACCTTAATTTTGTACATAAAAATTTATATAAAATTCAAAAAAAGTCAAAAGTTGAAAACAAAAGGTGTGCATGATACTACTAGGATAGTACTATACATATAAAGTGTATTGAAGTGATTAGGTCACATGACCTTAAAGCTATTGAAAAAATAATCTTAATTTTGTACATAAAAATTTATATAAAATTCAAAAAAAGTCAAAAGTTGAAAACAAAAGGTGTGCATGATACTACTAGGCTAGTACTATACATATAAAGTGTATTGAAGTGATTAGGTCACATGACCTGAAAGCTATTGAAAAAATAATCTTAATTTTGTACATAAAAATTAATATAAAATTTTAAAAAAAGACAAAAATGAAAAAACAAAGGTGTGCATGATACTACTAGGATAGTACTATACATATAAAGTGTATTGAAGTGATTAGGTCACATGACCTTAAAGCTATTGAAAAAACAATCTTAATTTTGTACATAAAAATTTATATAAAATTCAAAAAAAGTCAAAAGTTGAAAACAAAAGGTGTGCATGATACTACTAGGCTAGTACTATACATATAAAGTGTATTGAAGTGATTAGGTCACATGACCTTAAAGCTATTGAAAAAACAATCTTAATTTTGTACATAAAAATTTATATAAAATTCAAAAAAAGTCAAAAATGAAAAAACAAAGGTGTGCATGGTGCCACTAGATTAGATTTATTATTTTAAAGTGGTATGTGGTATAATTGTATTGGTAGTGGTTGGTGTAGTGGTATAATTACCTAAATAGGTAAACATTTACAATTATTCACTTTTTATACAAAAAAAAGAAAATAAAATGTAAAAACATTATGGAACAAAGCTTGGTTTTAGAAGCAAGAAAAAAAAATACAGTTGTGTAAACCATGAAAAATGAACAAAACCAAGAAACCATGAAACCTATGAATGGTAATGTTAAAGGGCAAGTTCATCCAATAATCAAAATTATGTCATTAATAACTCAAAATCTCAAAACTCAAAATACATTTTGGTCCAAAAATAGCAAAAACTACAATTTTATTTAGCATTGTCTTCTCTTCCATGTCTGTGAGAGAGTTCAAAACAAAGCAGTTTGTGATATCCGGTTCGTGAATGAATCATTCGACGGCCAAAGTGAAATGCATGTGTGTGTGCCTGACATTATGTGTTGATGTGCCTGACTGTGTTGGTGGGTCGCTGGTGGTGGAGGACTGTGCTTCTCCTCCTCCTACCCCCCTCTCGATCGCCAGCCAAATACAACCAACGCCTCAACCAGTGCTCCACCTCCTGGTTCGTAGATTCTCTGCATCCAGGATTTCTCCGAATGGCTTCTAGAAACAAACAATTAAAAGATATCATTGCAGGTTTCAGAGTTTAAATTAAACTTTTAAAAGGCAAGTAAAGACAGGCAATGCCATTTAAACTTAAATTTCATTTAGGCCTTTAAGTTAAGTCCCATTCTTCTGTTAAATTTGTGTGACAGACTTAAGGGAAAGGACAGCATAATTTGTTCATACAGTTTCTTTACCACTATAAAGTTAAACAGACCCAGCCCTTACAAAAGAGAGGTATACATAGCCTGACAAGCCAGACTATATCATAATGTGTACTCCAGCCACGAACGATAGACTAACACCTCTTTCACACATTCATGGTTATTTTGAAAAACAAAATACATTTATCTGCATTTATGTCCTAAAAACAAAGATTTGCCTCTAAAAACGGTGGCCACTACACTGGAGGAGACTTTATTCACCCTGTATTGAGGGGAGGCAGCTCATCAAAGTGACTACAAAGCTGGTAAATGAACCTTAAAATGTTGCCTGGTACATCTAACTAACACTTTTACCTGTAACAACATTTTTGACTTCTAGGCCCTGGAATGATGTTTTGTCATGGAGGCCTGTCCAATTGATTTTGCAGGCCAAGTCATTCTGAAGAAGCATCTTCATGACCCTCCACACAGTGTCCTTGAGGGTTACGCCCCCAGCAAGGCCCAGTGTCAGCACCTGGAAAACAAAAAACAAAAACATTTTTTTGAAAATATGAATGTTCATTGCAGAGAAAGCGAGAAAAAAAGTTCAGAAAAAATCCTTCTACTAATGATAAAAGTAATTATTACCAAGTCCTTTCTCTTCTCTGGGTTTATCTTAATGTCGCGGTCCAGCGCCAAAAGAGACTCAGCATCCCTCAACGGCAGGAAACTTCCGTCCATGTGGTGTCCATGTGGTGTAGGTGTAGAAGAGAGATCCTGAACAATCCGCAGCAGATTTCTTTGCATATCACACATCACCTCCTGCTTGGCAATGATCTCTCGTAGTAATGCTGAAACCAGAACAGAAACGGTTAATTCCTTGCCAGCTGTAATATAGAAATGAATTGTAAATGGAAATAGAGCATAAGGTCTCACCAGAGTGCAGGTCCATCTCAGAAGCAGCATGAGGGGCAAGATGGAATGGCTCAGAAGTTCCATGGTGGCGAGACGATGGAGAGGGAAGATGGTAGGATGGCTCAGGAGTTCCATGGTGGCGAGATGGCTGGGAGGGAAGATGGTAGGATGGCTCAGGAGGTCCATGGTGGCGAGATGGCTGGGAGGGAAGATGGTAGGATGGCTCAGGAGGTCCATGGTGGCGAGATGGCCGGGAGGAAAGATGGTAGGATGACTCAGGAGGTCCAAGGGCGTGAAACGGCTGCAGAGAGGCAAGTTGACTAGCTGGCGGAGATATTTCATCTGATGAGGAAATGGCATCACGCAACAGTGACGGCAGAGGTGGAATGGAGGGGACCTTAGGGAGGACTGGTTTGCGCGTCACAGGCTCCTCATCAGACTCCCCCTGACTCAAGAGGAAGCGCTGGTTTGGTCTTTGAAGAGAGAAAACTAAAATTATTTACAACCCTACAGCCGTGTAAGGCCCATTTACACTGCCTACTATGAAGAGACCCATCCATGAATAAAACTAAGGTTTTGATGTAAATTAAATCCCACAGTTACGGTTTCTCACCAACTACCCCACATACTATTTTTTTCAGTGATACTTCTTACAGAAATTTGGCAACTTAAATGCTTAAATCTTTTTACATGCCTTAGTTTAAAGACAAACATTATGTAGACAAACTGAGCAAAATCTGAGTGCAACACATTCAGCAGATTTGCAACATACTTGGTTTTTCTTTTTTTTGGCCTCCCCTCCTCAGCTTCTGACTGGAGGTCTGTGTCATCTTCTGCCCGGCGAAGTTTCAGCCTTGCCTCACTAAAGCTATCTGTCAAGAATGGGAACCAAGTGAAAAACAAAGCTTTACCCAAGCCGGTGTTGGTGTTGTGAGATAAGATCATGATTGTTATATATTAAATCATTAGGTTCTTGTAAGTAGTTAGGCCATTTACAGACCTCTCCTTCCACCCACACACCTGGCACCACCTCCACTTCATTTGTCTTAATGAAGCTCACTATGAAATACACTGAGGGATGGGGTTGGGGTTAAAAGTTATTTTTGATGTAAAAGGGGAATGACAACAAAACTGCCCTGTTCCCCATATGGCATCCTGAAATATTTGAATACGTCATTCAGCCTTGTACATTTTAAATCTGAAGACAAATTTGACACTACAAAAACTCCTACTTCTTTAGAGTCAACTGGGTAATTAAAAAATGTCCCCATCTTTGCAAATTCACGGTAGATGATGTACTCCTGGCCTTTATAGACAATACTATTTTCCACCAAAGCAACAATCTGATTGATTCTAACACAATTGTCTCCTTCTGTAATTCTGATGTGCACACCATTCATTACCAGTTCTCTGAATTGAAGAACATCACCTTCAAACAAGTCAGGTACAGGCCCATTTCTATGCTCAATATTTACTTGTGTTTTTGGCCACTTGACTTCAACGCTATGTTTTTGATTGTGAACTTCAGACACTCTACGGATCACCTGAGTTAGAGGGCTGTGTGGTTTCCTGATCATTTTTTTTAATGTACACAGGTAATTTTCAAATGGAAACCCAGAGATCACATCTAAATGACCATGAATCTTTACATCATCACTAAGATGAATCAACCCATGTATATTGTAGACAACAAACTCAGGACCATACAATTTACTAAAGTGCTCCACAAATGACACAAGTAACTTTTTCACAAACCCATTTAGAGCTGAACAAAGGCGGGAATTGGCTAAAATCGAGATGGCAACTGATAGCAGCATGAAGTTGTTATACATTTCCTCAGGTAACACACACAGAAGGAACTGCCTGAGTTCAGTTGCCTTCCACCTTAGTCTTTCTGCCAGACTCCTTGGCTTCCTAGCAAATTCAACTGGGACAAATGCCTTCAAACTTACCAGCTTTTCAGAGATCTCCTGCATGTCACGACCCGAACAACGACACCGAAGAGGGCCAGAACTGCCAAACCACAAATCTAAGAGCCTTCTCATTACTCCCAAACAAACCAAATGCATATAATCATGAGGAAACTGACTGACCATACCGATACCAGTTTCAAGTAGAGGGGAAACTGCTATGTGATGTTCCTCATCTGTACCCCTCGCAAATGACTCATCAGTCCTATCAGGAGCACTTACCTCTGGGAATGTCATGCGGTGATTAGCATAAACACCTGGCTGTAAACACTTATCACATCCTGCATAACCTGAATGGCCTTTCACCTGTTTGATAAAGGCTCTAGCAGGAGCATCACAAATGACCGAACTTACCTTCAGAAACAAGGTTTTTGAGCCTATGACAAATCCCGCTCTCAGCATTGTCAATTCTTGAACAAGGGCACCAAGATAATCTTGCAATGAAGTGGGTTTAGTCTCACCACAGAACAAAGCAATTAACAGTGGCCTGCTGGAAACATAATCTTTGTGACGCAACATGCCTAACACTGGCCAGAACTGAGTTGACGAGCTCTTAAACAGTGGCAATCCATCAAAATTAAGCTGCAACATGAAAACATTTCTATCTGGAAATTTGGACAACAAATACTCAAATGTTTTGCGAAACATGTTCAAAATACCAAAATAGAAAAACACCCCACCAGCCAACCTTTCCAGAGTGTACCTGGTTGCCGTTTTTAAAAGGGTTCTCCCATCCTTTGGAAGAAAGGGGTGATGCACTCTAAGGATGCACAGAAGCGCAGACAATGCCACTAATGATACACCATACTCAACAGCCCAGTTAGACAGAGCAGTGGACAAATCTAAAGGAGGAGAAATCTCATCATCCTCCTCATCATCATCTTCCTCATCCTCACTCACGTCAGTGTCCACAACTTCACCAAAGTCACTACTTACCATCTCATTGTGCTCTACGACACCTGTGCAAAGACTTCTTTGTACCTCTAAAATTCTGTCATTTGTCCTTTTTATGGCTCGCTTGCGCATGTTACTCCACTGGGACCGCTCCATTGTGAACTAGGGAAAACCAAACACAAACATTTGTTAATGCTACTGATTAAGAGAAAAGGGAGAAGAAAGCTCTATATGCACGTCTTGAACAGTGTATGTCTCAAGTAGTCTAGGCTGTACTGTAGGCTAAACCTTAGTCACATAACAACTCCACTGCTCTTTTGATTTATTTGTATTGAAATTTGAAATGAAATCTTTCAAATTTCAATAAACATACATTGATCAAGGCACACAGTGTTACACTAGCCAAATAAAACAGCTCCATTCAAAAATACTTAGAAAAAGTAATGAAAAATATTTCCTATTGAAGCCTGCAGCTCATTTGATTTAATATTAACTAATTTGGATAAATATAAGGTACACAAAAAACCTCACCTAAAACTGTAAACATACAGACAAACTTATCAGCTTATAGTATTAAAAATAATTCCAATTAAATGTAATGCATTTTTTTATTATAACAACAACATTAATGATACAAGTAAAAATATAATAAATGTGTAATATAATAGGCTACACATATTTAGCCAAATAATAGCTACTTTTTTTCTAGCCAACTTATGTGCTCTGGCCTATATTATGGTCATTAAATTGCTTTCCTGAGGTAGGCTAAATTTTATGTGACAATTGTTCTCTAGCTGTTTTATTGACCCGTTCCATAAAATTGACAGAACACGAGATTTTTTTTATATCATAAGTAAGCTAGTGCCAGAAGCGTGGTGGCTGCTTTGCGTTTGTGTCTTACACACCAGAATCGTGTCTGACGCAGCGCGCTGCTGTAGGTGAGGGAGGCCACCGAAAAACCATCTATAATAATTTATTTTGTTTTTTTAATTACATTTACATCTTAATTTATGCCAACATATAGACTTTCAAATATCAAAATGTCATGAATTAATTTGTATTGTGTACAAAATGACATGTAAACATATTTTCCTAGTATATTTTGCCTTGAAACGCTTCCGACACTCATGTCGCGTGATAAATAGGCATCGGTTCTATTTCTTGCATGCACACGGAGGCACACCTGAGACGCGCGGCTCACGCAGGCAGTCTGCGTGCTCTAACCTGTTAACATGGGAGCCGAATTAAAAACAGACACGCCACGCAGCAGAGACGCTTGCGCCACTCATCCAGTGTGTCGCCGGCCTGACACGCAGCAGAACGCCACACAGCCAGCCAGTGTGTCACCGGCCTCACGGTGAATGCGTGAGAGTTCAAGCGCGAACTTTGCCTGATCTCATTAAGGCACGGGTTTTTATAAAGACCCAAAACTATGTGGAAAACATGTAAAACTCAAATGTATAATAAGACTGGCGCATCCCTCATGTACACTAGTAGGCAGAAAAAAAGCGGGAAAATGTCTGCCTCCTGCATTCTTTCGGTGACCAACAGACATAACGACAGCGCCATTTTGACCACGCCATGCGGTGTAAAATAGATACGAAGAAGTGGCTTTTATACGGATTTCTTCAAACAACCATTGAATACTCAAAAAAATGTGTTATTATAATACAAATAAACTGCCTATTCATACGCCATATGCAATTTTCTCATCAAATTCCTGTCATCTAAAGCTGCCATGACAATCTGCCTGGTGCTCAGGAGGGCACGTTAACTTTAGGGCGCGAAAAAAAAACTACTTAGATAAAAGACGTTTACATAGCCTATGCAAAAAAAAAAACATACAGAACACAACTTACCTTACTTTTACTTGGCTCTTGATAGTCACCGGTGAAATCTCTGTCAGGAAATGTACATGAAGATTTGGTTTGGTCAAGAGAAACGGGCTAAGTGCTAACGCTAAGATCTGGTACAACCATTCAAAAACCGGACAGTTTATGCTTATCCTATCATACTTAACTTACCACCAATACATCAGGAAAAATAATTAGGTTACTGGCTATTTGCAAGACAGTTAATGGAATTACTAAATGTAACCGATTAAAAGAAAAGAATACCTTTCACGGACTGCAAGTGGTGGTCAAAAGAGGCAGAGTCAGCTTAACACTTTTTCACTACACTTTATCACAACAAAATAAAATTAAGATAAAACACCATTAACTAGCAGAAATAATCCTAGGTGCCCCTGCCCCTGTCTATGTATTAAACACTTCCCACATTAACTGCAACAATTAAAATACAAAACAAAAAGAAGTAGAGTCGGCCACAGGTGCGCCGGGCGAGGTAACGGTGGGTAGTGACAGGCACTCACTACGCCTCGTGCTAAGCACGCACACACACACACACACACACAAAATAATATACAAGAAAACTCAAACATGCAATAAGTGAAGGGCGTGCAAAAATACCATAACACACGGGGGGTGAGGAGACTGAAGTGAGGCGATCTAACACCACCCTCCACCTCTACGGGCAACCACCCTTGGCCGAAACCCTAGAAAAAAAACAAAAAGACAATGTTAAAATAGGCGCTAGTCCACACCAAGAAAAGGGGCAGAGACTACGTAAAGAGACATTACAAAAAAAATACAAATTAACTAAACCAGGATAAATGACAAAAGACAAATAGTTAATACAAAACAAATAAAGGTACAATTCACACAAAACATAAAGCCCAAACAAAGCAACAGTAGTACTAGAGTCTAAAACCCGCAACTAGATGGTGACTACGATGTCCCTGGCCCATCCGTTGTATGACACACCTCTTGCAGCAAAACTTTCATCTGTCAGGATTTACGGCACCACAACCTAACCGGCACCCTATCTGTACTGCTTATATATGCCGGCAAGGCTAATAGTAAAGGCGGAAGTGTGCAAAAGCGCATGCGCGAGCTGATACTACGGTGGCCGTATATACCGGCCACTGGTCACATTTTCACCCGGGGTTCTTAAATTGACGTCCCGACAATTCAAAACCATGGTCGAAAGAAAGCTGTGGGAGGTTGGAGTGCCTTCCTGCGGTCTGTCTGGTTGATCTCCGTGGTCCTAGTAGGTCAGAGTTGGTAGGGCTATTTGGGGTAGATCTCGGAATGGCTTGTGTGCTTACATGGGTACCATCCTGGACAGGTAACCTTCGTCTTGTTAGCCAGAGACCGTCCGCCAAATCAGGACTCAAGGCTCTTTGGGCAGGACTGATCATAGGAGGGGGCGACAGACTATATATAATTGGTTTAAGCATACTTCGGTGTACATGACGCACCTCCGTGGGCTTACCTTGACGGGCCACTGCATACACGGGGTGTCCAGGGTCAGGGGGCCTTACCACAATATACACCTCAGGGGCCCAGGCATCCTGAATCTTATTTCGACCCCGATGGGAATGATCCCGAAGATACACTCCTTGTCCCACTGGCAAAAAGTCTTCCCGGGTGTATTTGTCTGCTCTTTCCTTCCTCTGCGCTGCAGCTGCCTTCATGCGTTCTTGGGCATTCTCTGCTGCTACCTGGAGGCGGCGATGGTGCTCGGCAATCCAATGGCAGGCTTCACCAGCCATGGGCTCTTTGATACGGCCTAGCAGAAAATCTACTGGCAATTGAGGTTCCCGGCCAAACATTAAAAGGAATGGGGAGTAGCCGGTGGATTGATGTGGTGTTGTGTTATAGCTAAAGACGAGTTGTTGCAGGTATTCCGGCCAACGCTGCTTCTGCTCAGCTGACAAAGTCCGTAAGAGGTCATGCAGGGTGCGATTGAAGCGTTCACACTGGCCGTTCCCCTGGGGGTGGTAAGGAGTAGTCCGGGATTTTTTTATACCATACAAGTCACACAGCTGATGTACAAGGGCATTTTGAAGCTGCGACCTTGGTCTGAGTGGAGTCGGGCAGGGACACCATATTTATAGAACCACTCCTTAACTAGAACATCTGCCACAGATGATGCTCGCTGGTCTCGGGTGGGTATAACCTGGGTAAACTTTGAAAACACATCAGTCATTACCAATACCTGCTCTCTCCCATCTCTAGCAGGTTCCAACATTGAAAAATCAATAGCCAGGATATCATTGGGTTTTGAAGCCAACAAATGTCCCATGGGGGCACGTACCTGGGGCCGAGTGTTCTTTTCAAGGCAGCACCGTTCACACCGCTGGCACCACTCCTTGATAGTTATCCCCATGCCAGGCCAGTAGCATCGCTGACGTATCAGCTCCGTTGTACGTTCCACCCCTTGATGACCATGTAAGGTGTGCAACTGCTGGAATACTTCATGCTGCAAGTTTTCCGGCAGCACCAGCTGAAGGACATCCTCACCTCCATCCGGTCGCTGGCTGGCACGATATAACAGACCATCCCGAATCGTTAAACGATCCCATTGGCGTAGCAGCTGTCGCGCTGAGGGGCTAAGGGCCTCCTTTCCCTCCGCCCTGGATTACGCTGTTGCTGCATCATTGTCAGGACTGGGGCGATAACTAGGTCAGCTTGTTGCAGTAGGCCCATGTCAACAGTAGACCGCTTAGGCACTGCAGACAGTGCAGACTGGGTTGCCACAGTGAGCGGTTTTACCGCCGGCTGTAGACCATGTGGGAGGGGGGTCCCAGGGCGAGATGGCACCGATATGTCCAGAGCTGGAGGTTGCCGGGAAAGGGCATCTGCATTTTGATTGGTGCGTCCTGGACGATACCTAACTGTATAATCAAAAACAGCCAGCTCAGCCACCCAGCGTTGCTCCGTGGCACCCAATTTAGCAGTATTCAAATAGCTTAGTGGGTTGTTATCAGTCCATACCACACACTTGTGGCCCAATAAATACTCACGAAACTTATTTGTCATGGCCCACTTCATAGCCAGAAACTCAAGCTTCATGGAACTATAGTTCTTCTCTGCTTGGTGGAGCCCTCGGCTGGCATAAGCAATTGGACGCACTCTCCCCTCTTGTTCCTGTGACAATACAGCCCCCAAGCCCTCGTAACTGGCATCAACCTCTAAAATGAAAGGAAGCTTAAAGTTAGCATAGGCAAGAACAGGTGAGGAGACAAACCTCTTCTTTAATTCTTGAAAGGTTTCTTCACAATGGGGGGTCCAGACATCCCTTAGGCGTTCCCTTTTATTCCGGTGGTTTTTCTTTCCCACGAGTGTTGCAACGAGTCTGTGGAGTGGGGCTGCAAGCTTAGCGAAACCAGCGATGAAGCGCCGATAGTAGCTTGCAAAGCCCAGGAATGATCTCAACTCAGTCACCGTGCCTGGTCTGCCCCACTCAGCTACAGCAGCAATCTTCTTTGGATCAGTGGTGACTCCTGCTGCAGACACCACATGGCCCAAATAATCCACCTGCCGTTGGAAAAAATGGCACTTCTCTAGCTTGATTTTTAGAGACTCCATGCTGAATCGGGTAAGGACAAGGTCCAATCTACTCAAATGCTCCTCTACCGTGGCAGAGAACACAATCACATCATCCAAATACAGCAGTAAAGAGTGACAGTTTTGGTCCCCAAACATGCGCTCCATTAGCCTCTGAAATGTGCTGGGAGCATTACAAAGACCAAAAGGCATGCGATGGATTCAAAGAGTCCGAAGGGGGTACAGAAAGCAGTTTTCATTTTGTCCTGTTCTGTGACAGCCACCTGGTGGTAGCCACTCGCCAAGTCAATTGTGGAGAACCACTGAGCCCCAGATAATGCATCCAAAGACTCCTCAATCCGGGGTAAGGAGGCATCTTTCCTGGTTTTACCATTCAAAAGCCTATAGTCGACACACAGGCGCAGGCCACCATCTTTCTTCCTAACCAAGACAATGGGAGAGGCATAAGGGCTACAACTTTCCCGTATAACTTGGCTGTCCAGCAGTTTGCGAATGTGGGCCCTAACCTCATCGTAGTCAGAAGGTGGAATGTGCCTGTAACGCTGCCTGATGGGGATGTTGTCCACCAGTGGAATGTCATGTGTTATAAGGTTAGTACACCCTAAATCTAAATCGGATTGTGCAAACACGCCTTCATGCTGTACTAAGAGGGACCTAGCCTTCTGCTGATCAGACGCTGACAGTGCAGACAGATCAAAAGAATCAATCTGCTCCCTAACAGGGCTAACTGTAGCCACCTGAGAAGTAACAGTAGCTACCCTACCATTCACTTGTGGAGCCATAAAAGATACGCCATCTGGTAGACTAACGACTTGGGCCCAACTCAAAATGCCAATTGGCTGCCTAGGATGCAATGCCACATTAGTGGCCCCCACATTCACCACTGGGACATAGGCTGTACCTTGATGCACGGTGACCATAGCTGGGGAGGTCAGGAGGCCTTCTGGGAGGGCTTGGCCATCATCCAAGGGTTCAAGCAATGCTGCACCTGTGGAGTGACTTAAGTGAGAGGAGCATGTGGCAGCTACCCATTTAACAGAACCACTTGGGATAATAGTGGGGCGCCTACCTCTAACACGGGCAATTCCTCTTTCTGGTGGCGGGGCTCGGGACTCACATTGTTGACAGTACTGTAAAGCCTGCTGCCACACCTGAGGGGCCTGACGTACCTCAGGAAGATTAAAGAGGTCAGTACCATGTTGACTGAACAACTGATGATAACACTCTCTAATCACATTCATACCCAACACTCCTTTAATTTCTGATGGGCACTGCTGCCTTGGGGACTCTTTAACCACCAGAACTCCTCGCTGTGGTACCACCAACCCAAACAACATTACGTCTAGTTCAACATAACCAAGATAAGGTATATCAAACCCATTAGCCGCAGTAAGCTCAAGCCAATTACAGGGCCTAGGAACACATTGGAAATTTTGAAAAAAAAAACTTTCAAACACAGTAGTCACCATAGACCCCGTATCTAGTAAAAGGTCTGCAGTGACATCACCAAGCTTGACCGTTACCTTAGGGCACGGTGCGATGAGGTTGTGAACTGCTTGGGGTGGGACAGGCGCCTGTGTCGGTGAGCCAAAAAGCCCCCCATCTGATGTTTGGCTCCTCACATCAGGGGCAAAGAGTTTCCCGTCTCCTGCGCTGATGCCACGGCTGCCACCTGTGGGGCTCTCGGCTGAAAAGGCACACGCTCATTATCACAGTCTCTAGCAAAATGGCCTGGTTTTTGACAACGGCGGCAAATGACGGTATTTTGCCGCACAGGCTTAGCAGAAGATTGTGTAGTAGTTTGTATTGCTAAAAGGCCCGAGTCAGCTGAGCAAGTTGCTCTTGCTGTTTAACTAGCATTTGACGCAGCTCTTTAAATTCTGAGCTAGCATGGGTGCTGGGTGCCTGGTTAGAATGGTGCAGAGAACTGAATGACGGGACAGAATAGCTTCTGCACCGTGGCTCTTCCAATCTACCTTCTTGCTCCCACCGCATGGCCTCAGCTCTTACATCAATTAATGTATATGCCGGGCTCTGCCTCACTAGCCTCTTAAGTTCTCTGCGAAGGTTAGTATCTAACACATGTTCAATGAATTGATCCCTTAGGAGGGTGGGGGCATCAAGCATTCTCTCTGGAGCACTACGTTCAACCCTATCCATCAAACAATACAACGCATGTGAAAATTCTTGTAGCGACTCACCCTCCTGCTGTCGCCTAGAGAAAAAGCTTGCTGCAATGAGACATATGACCTCCTACACCCATACATGTCTTGGAGGACATCAAAAATTTTCTGTGGGTCCTCCTTTCTGCCCTCGTTCTGTACCTTATTTCATCTTTAGCCTCACCCTCCAGATGGTCATATATAAAATACGCTTGATCAATGGATTGTAATGTCGTCTGGTTCTCAAAGTAGCCTTCATCTCTTCCACCCAGTCCTCCACTGGAATCCCCGCCGTCCCCCTAAATGAAGGACACTTCCTCTCCCTGGGGATATATAACAAACGTTCAACAGGCACAGGGTCATTAGTATCGAAAGTCCTTGAGCTGGTAGCACCAACATTTGTAAGATTAGGGGTGGCCACAACCCCTTCCTGCAATTGCTCATTTTGAGCACGGAGTTGTTGAACTAAATCTCTAAGTTCTTGTAATTCACTTGCCATGGCTGGGATTCAGTAGAGGCAGGCTCAGCAAAGTAGAGCAGGTGGCAAACAAAAAAAAAATAAATAAAAATAAAAATTTACATTCCACAAACGGCCCACTGCTGCTTTGTTTGGGCCTACAAAAAAAAAAAAAAAACAAGCTAAAATGAAACTAAACTCAAACCTCAGAATGACCACCACTGCGGATCCTGTCAACTACGCCAGATTGTAACCGATTAAAAGAAAAGAATACCTTTCACGGACTGCAAGTGGTGGTCAAAAGAGGCAGAGTCAGCGTAACACTTTTTCACTACACTTTATTACAACAAAATAAAATTAAGATAAAACACCATTAACTAGCAGAAATAATCCTAGGTGCCCCTGCCCCTGTCTATGTATTAAACACTTCCCACATTAACTGCAACAATTAAAATACAAAACAAAAAGAAGTAGAGTCGGCCACAGGTGCGCCGGGCGAGGTAACGGTGGGTAGTGACAGGCACTCACTACGCCTCGTGCTAAGCACGCACACACACACACACACACACACAAAATAATATACAAGAAAACTCAAACATGCAATAAGTGAAGGGCGTGCAAAAATACCATAACACACGGGGGGTGAGGAGACTGAAGTGAGGCGATCTAACACCACCCTCCACCTCTACGGGCAACCACCCTTGGCCGAAACCCTAGAAAAAAAACAAAAAGACAATGTTAAAATAGGCGCTAGTCCACACCAAGAAAAGGGGCAGAGACTACGTAAAGAGACATTACAAAAAAAATATAAATTAACTAAACCAGGATAAATGACAAAAGACAAATAGTTAATACAAAACAAATAAAGGTACGATTCACACAAAACATAAAGCCCAAACAAAGCAACAGTAGTACTAGAGTCTAAAACCCGCAACTAGATGGTGACTACGATGTCCCTGGCCCATCCGTTGTATGACACACCTCTTGCAGCAAAACTTTCATCTGTCAGGATTTACGGCACCACAACCTAACCGGCACCCTATCTGTACTGCTTATATATGCCGGCAAGGCTAATAGTAAAGGCGGAAGTGTGCAGCGCATCTTGTGACTGATACTACGGTGGCCGTATATACCGCCACTGGTCACATAAACAAAAATAAATCAAAATTCAGCTTAAGCAAAACACTTTACCTCAGGTACAGTCTGAGTGAGGATGAGAACTGTCCGACTCCGTTTAAAATGCGCGCAGCAAGGTCAAAGGGTAAATCATAAATGTTTTAATGAGTTAGTTTTTTCATACTTAAATATCATGTATAAGTTTTTATTTTATTATGTCAAGTTAATTATGGTCAGACCCTACCTTTACATACATTAAAAAAAATTGTGTAACCATGTAATTTCATAAAATTATGACAAAGACAACCTTGTCCATTAGAGGATATATCTATATATCTATATGTATATCTATATCTATAGCTATATCTATATCTATATCTATATATATAATGATAAAACTGGAGAGGAAATACTTGTTTAATTCATTTCACAATCATCAGCAACTGAAAAATACGTTGAATCTGGCATGTTTCATATTTGCCAGAAGAGAGCCATAAAATAATGCCCCTCCCTCCACCACTTCCAGTTGCGCCACCACTGATTCCGGGACTCTTCAGGTTTGCCATCCATTTGCCAACAACGTACACAAACCAAACAAATGCCAGAGGAATCCAGAAAAGGCCCGGAAGATTTTGCTATCTGGGGTGTTGTCTTGATGCTATTTGCAGATCATCATAACATCATTTTGGTTTTGACATAAGCTAAAGTATTATGGTTTAACTACACTTAAACTCAAACTCAATTTATAAATGATTTCACATTTAAATGTAGGAGTGTATAAAACAGACGATTTGAAATACAAATTGGTAAACAATGAAAAACTATTTCACAAAACACTCAGCAGGTGGTGTTACAAACGCCTTTACATTAAGATTTTATTGTGAAGAATTAGACAAAATAAGTAATTTTCTGTTGAAAGGCAGAAATTAGACAATGGGTGTGTTAAACAATAAAACTGCTGTATGGCAGACAAAAAATCAAGCTAAAAATCAAGCTAAAATAAACTAAATCCCATACACAGGAGCTGAACACCTCATGAGGTGAGCAGCAAAAGCTAGGTTTATCCAATATCCGACTTAATAGTAGGGGGTGTGGGGTCCTCCCTTATTTTTTAATAAATAAATATAGGGTGTTTTCCTAAATTTTGGAGCATTTTAGATAATGTTAAAACAATACTGGTTTACATTATGAAATAATGCAATACTGACTCAGTGTCAGCTCCATTTAAAACATAAAACTACAGAGATCTACAAGCTTTGAGAATGCCAAAGTTATGGTAATTTGAAAATGAACCTACCTTATCTTTAAGAGTCAGATTTACACAGACTTTAGCTGTAATGTGCTCATTTGGCTCTAACAGATGAGGGAGCTCCTCCTGTCTCTCTTCTGTCTGCTCTCAGTCTCTGACCAAAAATATGTGTGCTTCTGCTGTAAACGGAGCTAAATCATTTTTGAGTTCAATAAGGCTGTAGCTTCCACACTCAGACTTCTGTCCAACATACGTCTTCACTGTGTGTTGGACAGTTAAACTCAGCGCCAATCAGACTCGGCGGCAGATCTGAGATCAGTTTGGTGCAGTGTGAGGGACAGAGGAGAGCGAGGAGCGCTAAAGCACGAACGACACGGCGATTATAAAGAATTGACAAGTTTGTGGCGTTGGACTCAGAGGAAACTTTAATTAGTTAATTAATAATGATTTTAGCTCTGCGTGTGTAATTACGTGCGGTACCAGCCTTTTTATGTTTTCCTTTAAAACAGTGATCCTTAAAAACAAAACTGTTTCCACGGCAACCTGATCACGTGGTTTTGGAATCCTATGGCGTCACATGGTGCTGAGCTGTCATGATGTCACAGGTTGGCTTGTGTATACAGGCTACAGATTCAGCTTTTATTCAGACACACAGCTGAAGAATACAAAGGCAAACATTAGATTTTGACTTGATTAGATAATTTACAGGAGAATATAGGAGAACAGAAGGAACAAGGGAACAATCTTGTGAATTCAAGGAAAAGAATTCATAATAATCTAATAATCATAATAATAATAATAGCTTACTGCATTTATTACAGCCAGAGATGGATGTTTCCAATAATCCACAGCCACTCTATGAGGAGACCCTGTCCATGGAGATAAATAGCCTGTCTGGGATGGAGATCCTGTCCATGGTGATAAAGAGCCTGTCTGGGATGGAGATCCTGTCCATGGTGATAAAGAGCCTGTCTGTGCAGGAGATCCTGTCCGTGCTGAAGGAGTATCTGTCCAAGCAGGAGATCATGTCCCTGCAGATGGAGATCCAGTCCATGGATGAGATCCAGTCCCTGCAGAAAGAGAACCTGCCGAAAGAGATGCACTGTCAAGCTAACTGCATCAGCAGAACAGAGTATGAAGCGCTACAGGCCGAAAACAAAACCCTTTTGAATCGAGTGCATCATTTGGAGACGCATAAAATGAGTCTGTGACAAAACTGAATGAAGAACTTCTGTCACTGAACACAATAGCAGATGAGGAAATCAATAATATTGAAGAGGCTCACAGGTCTTACAGGTCTCAGATAGAGGAAAGTAAAGCTGAGATTTCTCAACTGAGAAGTTTAGTCACAGAGTACGAGTCAAAAGAGCTGCTCTGCCAGTCTAACTACATCAGCAGGAAAGAGTATGAAGCGCTACAGGCCGAAAACAAAACCCTTTTGAATCGGGTGCATTATTTGGAGACGCAAAATGAGTCTGTGACAAAACTAAATGAAGAACTTCTGTCACTGAACACAATAGCAGATGAGGAAATCAATAATATTGAAGAGGCTCACAGGTCTTACAGGTCTCAGATAGAGGAAAGTAAAGCTGAGATTTCTCAACTGAGAAGTTTAGTCACAGAGTACGAGTCAAAAGAGCTGCTATGCCAGTCTAACTACATCAGCAGGAAAGAGTATGAAGAGCTACAGCCCGAGAACAAAAGCCTTTTGAATTGGGTGCATCATTTGGAGATGCAAAATGAGTCTGTGACAAAACTAAATAAAGAACTTCTGTCACTGAACACAATAGCAGTAGAGGAAATCCATAATATTGAAGAGGCTCACAGATCTTACAGGTCTCAGATAGAGGAAAGTAAAGCTGAGATTTCTCAACTGAGAAGTTTAGTCACAGAGTACGAGTCAAAAGAGCTGCTATGCCAGTCTAACTACATCAGCAGGAAAGAGTATGAAGAGCTACAGGCCGAGAACAAAAGCCTTTTGAATCAGGTGCATGATCTTCGGACAAGTCAAGAGATTGTGATGGAAAATCTCCAAGAACTTATGTCACTGAACAGAAAAGTAGAAGATAAACTCGCTGGTCTCCAAGTGGATCACAAGTTTCAGAAGGAGACAACTCTAGCTGAGAATTCCCATCTGAGAGAATTGATTACAGATTACAAGTCCAAAGAACTGCACTGTCCGTCTAACTACAACAGCAGAAGAGCAGAGTCAGAGACAAATGAGTCCTGTGTCAATGAGAGGAAAAACGTGAAGAAGAGTGGATTAATGGCCTGGATAAGAACTAAATTCAACTAAAGTCAAGATTTAGTTTTCTTGAAGAAGACAACACATACCTGAAAGAGAGAGAAGCAGATGGAAGTAACACCGTGTCCTGCTGCTGTGTATAAGCTAAATTAACTTTTATGCAGCAGCAAGGTTTGGACATATCCAAGCTATGATTACAGTATTTATATCCTAAGACACATAAAGACTTCTTATCTGAATTCTCAGATATGTTATCTTTTATATGTCCCAGGTTTGAAAGAATTTTTCTCCTGGGTGATTTCAACATCTATGTGGATTCAAAAGACTCTACAACAACAAAAGACTTTATGTCCATACTGGAGTGCTTTGAACTTGACCAGTTTGTGGACTGTCCTACACATGTCAAAGGCCAAACTTTAGACCTTGTAATCTCCAATGACTCATGTGTGATTCAATTGTTAACCTCTGACCTAGGTCTGTCTGATCACCAGGCTGTCTTTTTAACATAGAGTTACCTGTAATGTTCTCTAGTTCGTTTTGTGTCATTAACTATCGCAAATGGAGATCTATTGAGCCCACTGATTTCTCACATTTTATTGAGACTCTTTTAAGATGTGATTCTCTGTCTGATGATCTGGATGATAATGTTTCTGTGCTGAACTCTGTTCTCTTGTCTGGTCTGGATACGCTGGCTTCTTTGAAATCCCGATCTGTTTCTTTTGCACGCTCAGCTCCTTGGTACAACACTGATCTGCGTGCTAGGAAGGCTTTGTGTCGGAAAATGGAGCGTAGATGCCGTATATCAGGTTTAACTGTTCATCACCAGGCCTGGAAAGACTCCTTACTTGAATATAAGACTGAAATGGTGTCAGCTATATCTTTTTATTTCTCTCATTTAATTGCCAGTAATCAGGGAAACCCTAAACAACTTTTTTGGTCAATCAACAAGCTGCTTCAAAATCACAGCCTCTCTAATGTTCCTGCTTCAACTCACTGTTGTAACATGTTTTTGGAGTTTTTTAGCACCAAAATAGATAATATATAATTTGATTCCCTCTCTCCTGTTGTTTTGAGAATTATTAATAACTCATCGTGCACTGGTGTTACAATAAAACTGCTGCTATCATCCCTGTACCAAAGAAGAAAAATGTGGACTTTGATAATGTTGCTCCTAAATCAGTTTTTCCCGGCTCATTTGGTACAAGTGTTGGAACTAATATTATTTCAATAAAAACTATAAAACCAATATAAAGTTTGTCTGTTTAATTCCACTCAGAAAAAGTACAAGCCAGCGCTGGGACACAACTCATGAGCTAACAAGAGATCAGCCCACGTTTTGTGTGTCTGGTCAACACAATGCATTCGGGTTCCTAACCTTTGGCCCCACCTCTCACAGGAGAGGGCACTTCCTGTTTTGAATCAGTAATTTTCCACTGTGTCCCAGCCAGGGGTGACCAACTGGTTCTAACTGGTTTCAACAGATGAGGTATTTAGTGTCCTAATCT
>JALDNG010003081.1:0-30219 GCA_024349245.1 Neodontobutis hainanensis | reverse complement strand
GCTAGTTGACTTAAGTTACCGGCCATATATCTCTAGGGGTTGTGTGTTTTTAGCAGGCAGCAATGAGAAGGTCCTTGTTAACATTCTCAGAGATTCAGGGGCCCTCAACTCCTTTACCTCTGCCTCTGTTTTACCATTTTCCTCAAAATCAGCTTCAGTGGATTTGCAAAAATAATGGGTATTGGTTTGAATATATTGACTGTCCCATTACATAGTGTAATGTGATCTTCTGACGTTGTCACTGATGTGGTGGCTCTAGGGTTTTTTCCTAGTCTACCTGTGGATGGAGTACAGGTTATACTGGGAAATGACCTGGCAGGAGCTCAAATGTGGGCTGAATGGTCCATTGTTTCTTTGTCCACCTAAAGATGAGAGTTTTTCAGCGTGTGTTGTTACTCGTACACAGAGTAAACACGCACAAGACTCTGTAGAACAGTCTGTATTTCAGACCACTCTGAAATACAGCAAAATGTGCGTTTTCCTTCGTCTAACTTTTCACTCTCAATCACTAGACATGAGTTGATTGTAGAACAAAAAGTTGGTGTCAGGAAAACTTATGACAAAGTTCTGCGTTTATTTTACTGGCCTAAACTCAAAAAAGATGTCTCTTCTCATGTTAGAACCTGTCACACTTGTCTGGGAAGCCCAACCAAGATATAAAGCTACAACCTTTGAGGCCTAATCCAACTGTTGGTCGACCTTTTGAACATCTTTTAATAGAATGTGTGGGGCCTCTATCCAAGTCAAAAACAGGGTAACACCAGGTATCTGTGGTTGTAGTCCAGGTATCTGTGGTTGTAGTCCAGGTATCTGTGGTTGAAGTCCATGTCACTGTGGTTGTAGAAACATTTTCAGCTCTGCACCGACACAGCAGACAGACCTTTTCTCCAGAAACACACTAGAGGGCGCTGTCAGATGAAAGAGTGTGAATGATTGGATTGACATTTACTGACGCTGACTTAACATTAACAGAACCAAAACATGTTTTTTTACTTGTTCATTTGACATTAGCCTGACTCAAACACAAATAACACACTTTACTTTGGTGTCAAGCTATCAGGTTGTGTAATTTTAGTGAAGCATCTGTCCCATTCTTCTGGCTTTTGTTTGATACATATGTAACTTGTTCAGTTGGGTTTACCTTTTGGCTTCTGTATCAGGCAGTGACCTTTTTTTTCAGGGGTCTTGGCTCACGTTTAATGCACACTGAGATTTGCATGGCAACACTCACATTTATTTTAATTGCTCTAAACATCAACACACCATTAGTTCATGGGGAGCTCTAAATTTAACATAATTTGCAATATACTGTAGGTAATCCTGCACGCACATCAGTGTCTTTAAGCATTGTGATATACTTTCACATACCATGTATCCAATGATTTAAAATGAAATATGATTAAACAGTTGAATAAGTATTCTGCACTTGTTTGAGACAGACGTCAGTATCAGTTCCTGGTTTATTCACTGAAGCAGTGGCTCTTTCCAATATGTGTGGTTCTCAGGTGGTGACTAGTGTCCCGACCCGTCATCTCACCTGGCTAAAGTCTGCGGGGCACAACACACAACGGGACGAGATCCCTGAGGAGGAGCTGGAGGAGCTGAAAAACTTTGAGATCGACCACGCCGAGATGGAGCCCAAGCAGAGCCGTGTCCTGTGGTGTCGAGGCCTCAGCCGCATTCAGACTCAGGTGAGAGGCTGTCAGTTGTCAGGGGGAATTTATTATTTTGACTTAAAAGGTAGTCTATTATTGAGTTTAAGGGGTTGATGAGATGAGACTAGGTTTCACTGTCTACATTACATTAAACAACAACTTGTGGCATTAAATAGTGTGTCCTTATAATTTTGAAATCTGCTGTAACTGCTTGATTTATAGCTCAAATAAAAACACTTGATCTTTGTGTGATGTCATTGTTGTGGTTGAGGAGTACAGGAGGTTCAAGTAAATTAACCGGTTTTCTTATTTTTATTAATTGCAAATGCAGTAAAAGAACTCATCTTTCATTTGAGCTCATGTTTTGTGTTGTGTTTTTCCTCAGATTCGTGTGGTGAACGCCTTCAGAGACAGTGTGTCTCCGTATGAGGGTCTGGAGACGCCCGAGTCTCGCAGCTCCATCCACAACTTCATGAACCATCCGGAATTCCGCATCTCGGAGGACTCAGACACCCATATCCCTCTGATCGATGAGGGCGATGAGGATGACCCTCCGACCAATCGTAACTCAGTTCACCTTCCGTTGCCCAACGTGCCCCTGCCCTCCAACCTCAACAACAACGCTCTGGACCGCATTGCCCCGCTGCATGTGGACGGCTCTAGGCCCAGTCTGATTGCATCTAACTCCGCGGGACTGTCGACGTGTCCTGGGAGCCCTCTGCACAGCCTGGAAACCTCACTCTGAGACTTCACTCTGAGACCTTCCACTGAGACCTTCCTCTGAGACCTTCCTCTGAGGCCTACTGATGAACCAGGCATGAGTTTGAACTGTGCAAATGTTTATACATTAAAAAAAGCCTATTTGGGGCACTTTGTTGTAGTTCCTTGTGTCACAGATGTTTTAGAGATTCAGAGTTTCAAGGACAGCTTTAGTTAGTTTTGTTCAAATGTCTGCTGAAATTTGTTCTAATTTTATTTCAAATTTGTAATTTTCTAAAAGCTTGATGTAAAAAAATGTATTAGGCAGGTGTTTGTGGGAGATTGTTGAAGAATTGTTTTTTCAGCCGTAATTATATTCTGGTTGTTCTTGTTAAAATGGTAAACCAGACACATTAAATCTGCTATGTCAGCTTCACACTGAAGCAGAGGATAGTTGTGATTGTGAAGAAGCCTACAATGGTGATTAATGAACAGGTGGTGAGCAATATTATTTTTTTAATCAATTTGATTTTTTTATAATTGTCTTCAGAAATTACCATTTACTGTAAAAATTATTTATGACATCATGCCAGATAAAAAAGGAAAGCAGTCTCCCCGATTTTCTTTTTTTGTCCCCGTCTCAGACCCACTCTCCTCCAACCGCTGCTGAGGGACCTCTCCTGGTTTTCAATGCTCAGTGTACACAGCGCCCTCTGGTGGACATCTCACTGAACTCAGAACTACAAAGCACATGTAGACAGTGTTATTGGTCCATCAGACACTTTTCAGTTAACTCCTTCTGTAATACCCTTCAGTCTTATTGCGTTAGTTCAATACTAACTATTCATATCTGTATCTGTCAATGTTTTTGTGTCCCTTAGTTTAAAATAAACATTTTTATTAAAAAGGAAACACTTGATTGTACTCTAAATAGGAAAATGTAAGTGATATGAAAACAATTACTACTGCACATTGATTTATATTTTTTAAAATGCTGTCGGGGGTCTGTCATTGATTCAAGGCAGAAAAAGTTTCTCCTCACAGCGTATGTGAGGATGTCATACAGTCTGCCGAAGCTTGAACCAGCATCTGACCAACTCTGTAGCCCAAGAGCAGGGACACAGGATCCAGATTCCCAGTTACTTCAAATATAAGTGTCTTCCAGAATGTAGATTGTGTTGGTTTTTAACATTTGATTTAATTTCACAGTGGAATTTTAGTAGTACAATGGTTTAAGGCAGGTAAATTAAAGTAATGTAAAGTAAAAAATAGTTTAAAATATATAATATTATTTAATTCTTTATCAATTCACAAATGCTGAATGAATGATACACACACACTGCCTAAACGTGGGCAGCGTTGTATGTAATATGAACACAATTAGTTTCCATTAATGTGCATTAATTGCATTTCTGACATTTAGTTTTATTTGAAATGTTCCATGACATAAGCAGTTATCCTTAATCTAATATATATAAAAGGTTAATATAAATAAATATTATTTTTATCCCCATGTTTTATGAATTTCAATCTTTCGGTTTAGATGAATCTGGCAAAAATTACTTTTAGTTATTTTTTATTTTTTAACCTTCTTGGTCCGAAATAAAGCGTTTACACATGAACAGAAAAATGGCGCTAGTGGTTAATGCATCATTTGCCATTGAAATACACGAAGAAGAAGCTGAAATTTTCAGCCAATCATTAGGCGCCTTTGTGTCACGTGACAAACAGTGCAGCAGATTTGAATTGTGAGAAGTGTTTTCTTTTTGCGCAACAGAAAATAAGAATTTGCCGGAATATTTCAGGTTTGTGTTATTTATTTAAACAATGGTCTAATTAGTAGAAGCCGATTTTACAAAACATAACGTTAAAATTCGTTTCTTGTAAGGATTAAGAAGTCAACTCTCAGTTTCAGTCCAGGAACAAAGCTACCATCGCTTAACATGTAGCTAACGTTATATATTATAATGCAACGACGTGATGTGTTTTAATGTCAGCAACATCTTGACATGAATGTTTTAATGACCTAGTACAGAACTGGACCGGAGAGCAGAAGCAGGATGGACCGTGAAGCTAACAGCGGTGAGTTCAGTCAAAAACCGCTTATACAGCTGTTGCACAATGGCTATGACCACCATCTGTCTCTGTGTGTTTCTTTAAACAGACATGTTCTTTCTGACTGATGAAAAGTTTGACTTCGACGTCTCTCTGTCACCTGCCAGGTAACAAAAATCTGACACTGGAGTACAAAAACATAGATAAATACCTAACATTTAAATGCACTTTTAAAACAAATGCAGACATTAATCTAACCTTCCCGTAAAAATAAAAATATGTTTTTGGGAAAATCTTACAGAACTCTCGATTCAAAACTTTTTTTAAGGGACCCACATTTAAACAACCAATAATTTAGTTTCATAGTATCATAGGTTAAGTTTTCTTAGTGTTTTTGTATTTTAATGCTCAGTTTTCTTCCACGTAGTCAAGGGTTAAAAAGGCAGTGAGGGAGAATCTATAAAAATATAAATAAAAAAAAAACATCATAATTAAGAACAAAATTAAAGAGGACCGAACATTTGCAACCTCTCAAGAAGGCACACCATTTGGGGGAAAAAAAAAGTTATATTGTAAAAGTTTATTGTTTAGTACTTTCTACTCTACACTGCTCTTTTGCCTCAGTTTGAAGTGTGTTTTTGTTTAACAGCTCCACAGGTGAAGACTATGATGATGAGGTGTTTATTGGTCCAGTCGGTCACAAGGAGAAGTGCATTTCTGTGAATGTGACGTCTTGTATCAAAAACACCAGCGTCCAGTCGAGTTGGAGCCCGCTGACCGGAGATCAGCTGGAGGCCATCTGTGAAGAGGCTCAGAAACTGGCCGATCAGCTGCAGCACTCGGAGCCTACTCAGACTAAAACAACTGGAAAAGAACCAAACAATGTGACAGAAAAGAATGAGTTTGTCCAGGACTCTGATGCAAAACTTAGCATGCTCTGTTGTAACCCCCCGAGTGCGCTTAGCCCCATTAAACGCCAGACCTTCTGCGTTCAAGACAGTCCCCTCAAACAGCTTCCTCCTGCTGTTCAGAGCCGCCTGCTGAGAGCCCACAGCCCCAATGCAAGTGGCTTGGCAGCTCGTCCTACAGCTCCACGGCGCTTAGTGTCCACACGACCCGCTGCCTCTAAGCGCGTTACAGGTCCAGCAGCCCCTGCAGCGAGGACCAAACCGGCGCTAAGAGGGAAAACTGGAATCGGAGTCAGCGTGGTTTTACCGAGTCGACCCTCGGCTCCTACACATGCTCCACGTATGACCCCAAAGAGCCAGACCAACAAGACCAGACTCCAACCTCCGAGCAAAGTGAGAGCAAAGAGCAATTGTCTGCACATATAAATGGTAAAAAGTGCATTTTCTCTGACACTAAAGACTCTTTAAAACATCAAAAGGGTAAAAGGTCAAAGAAAAAGCATAATTTCAAAGACTGAACTACCGCTGTTTATTCTACCTCCTTTTTTCCACTTAACAGACCTTTACATATATAACATTATTTATTCCAGGTGTCTGCCAGTTGGAGACGAAGTCCAGACTCGAGTCTAGCCGGTTCGTATGAGGACCTTCTCTCAGATTCAGCCAGTGTGACCTCTGACATCAGCGACTCCTCCCTCAACTCTAGCTACTTGGGGAAACGCACACTGGGTCCACCGGCAAAGGTACAGGAACATACAAGAGTTAACATATTCTCCAGTGAGGTTTTATTATAATGAAGGCAAAATGTTGGACTGTTTCAAATGAAGGGTGTTTAAAAAAATAATAATAATATCAATAGTTCCGTGTAATTATATTTGTTGGAACTAAGCATTTTTTAAGCATGTGAAAAAAACAGTTTACAGCGTATTGTAACATGAAGCATCTGTAAAAAAAAAACAAGACCGTAAGACGTCAACGAATTTAAAAGATAAACAGAAGGTTTGTCCAAACGCAGCTTGCTTCTTGGAAAAAGGAGTGCTCTTGGTCAAAAGTAATGGCTCCTAATTAAACAAAGAAAAGGCACTGAATGTCTTTTAACCCAGTGTAGTGCTCAAAAAGAAGAACATCAACAGAAAAAAGGGAGACGATGTGAAACAGGGCATGTAATGTTTGAGGTAGAGATAATTGCTGTTTCTTTTAACACTGATGTTGGAGCTCAAAGTTTACGTTCAGCTCTATACTTCAGTTTGGTGTAATGCATTAGTATTTGTATAAATGAAGGTGTGAGTATGTTTCCCGGCTAACCACCACCAGCATGTGACTGGAGTGAATAAATAATGGACTCAATTGTGAAGCGCTTTGAATGCCTTAAAAAGAACTATATAATCCATTATTTTGAAGGAAACATTTTTAACAAGAAAAGCAGGAGAGGTCCCTCAGCAGTGGTTGGAGGAGAGTGGGTCTGAGAAAGGGACAAAAAAAGAAAAATTGTGTAGGGGCGTTTTAAGAGACTGCTTTACTTTTTTTTTAATATCTGTCAAAATCGTAGTCTTTCTATTTAATCTTATTACAACCCAAACATTCACCTGGAGGCAGATACTGGACTAACTCTCCTTCAACTAACACTGACCTTCATGAGTCTGGACCTGGTCTAAGACTGGTCTAACTCTGGGAAATGTTTCTTTACTTAAAAAATCTCAGAAGTCAGGTTGATTGTAAACTGTGTTTTCTCAGAGCCTTAGGAGTCTGTCTGGTGTAAAGCCCCCGGGCTCAGAGAACAGACGGCTGGACTGACCGGAGGAACACGTCCTCGTCATCCTCCTCAGTGTCCAGCTTCAACTCTAGCATCTCCCTGTCTCCTGCTACTAAAGGTCTGTTCATGGATAGTAATAATAGCCTATTCAAATATCTTTAACCAGCACACCCAGGTTAATGTAGCTCTAAACCTGCTTGTTTAGGTCCAGTGACCAAACCGACTGATCAAAGCAAACTTCGGCGCTCTGTCGTCTGTAAACCCTCGGACCCTCCCCTTACTGCAGTAGGACGCAGGTCTTTGTCCGTTCAGAATAGGAGACCGTCTCAGGCAGAGCTCCCGAAAATGGCCCGAGCCACTCCTCTGAAGAAAGCCGAGGCGTCATCGCAACAAAACACACCTGCCAAGAGAGTTTTACAGAGAACCACCTCTGTCCCAGCAACAGGCTCGGTCCAGAACGGGCTGAAGACTAAACCCAAACTACAGGCACTGGTTCCACTGACGCCCAGCGGGACGCTCAGAGGTGAAACACTGATGAGATCTTGTCCCTGCAGATAGTGGTCAAAACTTAGTTTCCCTTGCAACATGCAAAAGAAATGCAAAGAAACAAGTGCAGCTCTTTACGGAAAAAAGACTGCATGCCATGATTTATGAAAGTGCCATTTCCATGACTATTTAAAAAAAAAAATGTCCCCAAAATAGTCACTGTTCAGCTGGGCTCGCCCACAGTTGACAGCACAGTGGCAGTGGTTAGGACTCCTCCTCACAGCTAGAAGGTCTTGGTTTTAATCCCTGGCCAGGGCAGGGCCTTCCGTGTGGAGTTTGCATGTTCTGTGTTTGTTTAGGTTAGACATGTACAACAGCCCCAGACCAACCCCCAGTGTCAAGTGGCTGCACTACAGCCTGGAGTGGGTTTTGAGGAAGGAAAAACCATGCTTTACAATCTACACCAAGCATTTAGCAGATTTAGCTTCTGCTGTGGCGAGTGGAAGTTAGTCCAGAGACTTGTATTTCTTTATATTTTTCAAATAACTTTCAAATATCACAAGTCATTGTTAAAATGTGTCTAAAAATGTTGTCTAAATGTGTCTATTAATTACAGTACCCTTTGTTTTTCAGGTTCCTTTTCTCCTGACACAACAAAGATTGTATATACAAAAAGACTGATTTCTACAAACAGTGTAGACAGGTGAATTAAACAGCTCTAACCTGTTGGTCTGGCATAGCATTGCAGGCTGTGTTTTAGCTGGAAATGATGCACTTAAAAAGCTCTATACATGTGATCATTGACCTTATGACTCTGTCTTCTCAATAGTCTTCCTCAGAAGCCCTTACTGGGAACTCTGACGCCCTCTGGAGGCAGTAGCAGCTCTCTGCAGATGAAGGCCCGTCGTCCGTCTGCTCTGCCCACTCCACTCAGGTCCAGACTCTTAGGACTCCCACAGACCACCCCCTCCAGCCAAGTCCGACCCACTAAACCCCTGCCCAAGCTCAACTGTGCCCCCAACAGGTGAGACATGGGAACTGCAGCATTGTTACCCCAGCCCTTTCTACATAAAAAGATGATGAACTGACAAAAATCAACACTTTCTCCTCTAGTCTGACTTCCACAGAAGATCCAGAGTCTGCTGATGTCCCTCTAATCCAGCCATTTAATCTAGAGCAGGAGGAGCCCGAACATGCTCCTTCCACAACCGCACAGACTGACCAATCAGAAAACGCTGCACTTGAAACACTTTGTCTGAGCCAATCAGAATCTGCTAAAGCAACAGAACAGGAGCAAACAGTGGAAACGATCTCCAGGACTCAGGAGGTGAGATACAGCACACCATACGTTTATTCCAATGTAATAACAAAATTCATCAAGTAATTTTGAGGCTTAATGAAATGGCTAGTCACCAGAAATGCACTGCTTCAGAAAAACTGAATTAAAAGATCCCATGAATCATTACTGATCATCAAACCAACTCTCTGTTGAGATGGTCACATGATGTAAGAAGCCAGTAAAATCAGATGTGTTTTTTATGGCCCTGTTTTTTATAGGCACTCTATCTTCCTGACTTCCTCAGGATCAGTAACGCATTCCACTCAAGTTTTTCACCTGGAACATGCAGTGCATGCTCTTTACAGCCTGTTTGTGCATTACTTCCCTGTTGCATATACTTATACGTGTGCTGCTGGTATGAACTCGGATATAAGGACAAAGACCTAGAGAGACGAATGTGAATGACTTGTTTCTCTGTTATTTCAGATCTTGCTGTTGGATCTCCCGGCCCCAGTTCTTCACCCTCAGGAGAAACTGCTGATCGATCTGAGCAACACCCCAGACCTGATCCGGACCAGCAAGACCTGCCCGTCTGCCAACGAGGTACACACTACGCATCTGATTCTTTATCACACCAAGGGTCCATCTGCTGCAATGGATCAACTCTTTCCTTACTTTTTTACAGTATGACCATGACCTTTAGTAAACTGTTTGATAAGAGCTTGAGAGAATAAGACATTTGCTCAAGCTGCCAACAGTTGTGATCATGCTCAGTTTTCAAAGTGTGACTCCAAATGTGAGAGTCGTTAGTGACACTGCTCCATTCAGGTGCTGTGTTTGTTGTTCAAAAGAAAACTAAAGAACCTAACCCTAGAACACACACTTCCCTTTCATGGTCAACGACTGTGAGACCAGAACAGCCTGGTCCATCAGGTTTGGTTTCAGGGGAAACTTTTCCCTCTAGAGATATAAGCTCAGCTCTCTTATCAATTAATCTCAGAATTGAGAAAGTCTCTGGGAATTAGGGAGGAAATGTCTTCACCTTGAAAATTGAATCCAGATGCTTTTACTTAAACCTTTTTTCAAGATGTCCTGGATGATTGAGAACCTTCACAGACAACAGTTGTTATACTTTTATATTTCTTATTCCTTGCTTTATCATTAGCTTTAATGTTGGCATGGTAATGGTACTTTTATTTTTTTCATTCTTTGTCATTAACTTTTAATTCTAAACATTTAAATGCATGTCTTTCACTGACACAGTCCCTCAGATGGACAGAAAACTCTGATGTAAATGATTTATAATTCCTGTCACTGGGACAGACCACTCCTGAGAGACAGCAGCTCAAACACAGGGAGCAGACGGAGGCGGTACACTGGACAAAAACAGAGTTTAATTTGTACAAAATGCACTAAAATTATTCTACAGTTTCAGAAGGCTTCTTCTTAACTTGCCGTTTTTGGATTGTTTCCTCTCAAAAACGGTCTGTAGAGGGATCTGCGCCCTCTAGTGACTGAAAGTCACGCAGTGCAGCTTTAACTAATGTTTGTTTACAGGAAATCCACCCACAGTGTGCCTTGTGTTTTGCCATTTTACACCTTTTTTGTTTGCTCAAATTCTGTCCAATATAACACACATTTACAATAACTGTGGAATATTCCAGGGTGAACCTATTCAATATTTTTCCCTCTGCTCCTGGTCCAGATGTTACGGAAGGCACCCGAGAGAAAAATAATAAGTTGCTGCAATCTTGTGTCAACTCCAAAAGTATAAATTACTCAATCACATTTTCGAATTGTTAACATTTTTGTTGTGAAAGCCACATTTCAATGGCCCCACCAGCTGCCGTAGCAAACTCTGTAGAGCCCTTTCTCCTGACTGTATTCAGAGGGGTTTGTTTGTACATTACTTTGTTTTAGTGAAATGTTATTTTAAAATATACTTCTATTTTATGACACAAGTTGCTATTATTATTTGGTAGGTTTGTTATATTCGGGCCAGTCAATATATTTTATGTTCTTTACAATTAGTCTGGTCCATTGAGTATTTTATTTTATTTTATTTTATTTTTTTTAAATCTAGTGGATATAATCCACCCATTGGTCCCCTATTTACTGATATTGTCATTACGACAGGGCAATAAAATGGCTGTTACATCTGGGATTTTCGGCTTTTACTCCATAGTAAAAGAATAGTTTTTAGATAGCGTAAACGGGCGTAATAATCAACCCCCCCCCCAGAGTTGTCACGTAGTAAAAACTTAGCTGGTCCCTGTCAATTTGAATTTGATTTATAACAAAGCCTGTCCCCTTTATAGATAAACTGTTGTGATTGGTCAGGTTGGATTGAGCACAGAAGGAATCCGACTTGTGCAAAAAATGTTTCTGACAACTTCTGTTTCTTGTTTGTTCAGCTCATCGACCTGAGCTCTCCTCTCATCAGATGGAGCCCAGTCAAAAAGAAGGACACTCCGCTCATCAACCTGTCGTTCTGAAACTTCTGTCTACTTAAGCCTTGGCCTGGACTGCTCTGGCTCTGAAGATCTCTGGGTTAAAGAGTCACATGCGATGACAGTATTTAAAGAACTGAAGCAGCTTTGTTTTATACTGAAAATACTCCCTTTTTTATGTTTATTATTAGTGTCTAAAATAAATGTTTCTCAGAAAATCCAGTTCTTCTGAAAATCATCCTTGTGAGAAATAAAATAAATGGTACATGTTAATGTTGGTGATTGGTTGATGGGCTGCC
This sequence comes from Neodontobutis hainanensis, assembly GCA_024349245.1. Lineage (NCBI taxonomy): Eukaryota > Metazoa > Chordata > Actinopteri > Gobiiformes > Odontobutidae > Neodontobutis > Neodontobutis hainanensis. Next base: position 18,635 of record JALDNG010003081.1, on the reverse strand, counting down.
GCTGTAAAACTGCTCTGGAGGATTGTACATGTGTCAAAATATAAAACCACATTAAATTAATACATCCTCATTAAATTGAGGATGTATTAAGTTGACATGATGAGAAACCACTCTTACACTGTAATGCATTCATTTCTTTGGGAGTTTGTAAATGTGTAGATGAATAAAGTACTTAATACTTTTGGTCTTAGTCTTTTTTTGCTTCCAAAATCTTTATCTATAGCCTAGTCTATAGATATTGCTAAGAGTCTGAGTCTGGCTGGTTAAACAAGTTTTGTATCACTTGTCAAAGTTTCATGCTTCGGTTATGTCCCATTTTAGAGCCAGCTTGTTAAATCTGCAGTCAGACCTTTGTGCCTGTCTGACGGCGAAGTCCAGTCAGTAACGTTTATACTTTGCCGTTGCAGTAGTCGATCTACTAGCTTCTGTAACTTTTGGGAGAAGGGAATGAATGTGCTTCTACTCTGACTGTGCTCTGTTTGTCTGTTCACATTGGTTGTATAAAATGTAATGAACTGAAAAAGGTCCTTCCACTGGGTTCAAGGGTGCTGTAAATGCAGTGGGGGGTATTGTACTCACCAAATATTTTCAAATCAAAAAAATGTTATGTCACTGTGTGTTAAGCTCTGTCTATTCTCAAGGAGCCCCCTAAACTTGCTCTGATTGGACTGTTACCTGGAAAACTGTAGCAAATAAGCAGTTCTTTGCAACAGCTACACCAACAGTTCATGATATGTTTGTGTTCTGTTGACCAAACAGAACTACTGAAAAGTTACAGCTCAGTATGAAGTATCTGTGAAGCCACTGTGTCTCAAGGAAATGCTTATCAGTGCTCTGTAAGTCACCCATCTTCTCATTGTTTCTCTTAATACTTTCTCCCTGGCCTCATTTCAAATCTGTTCTGTGAGCTAACCCCAACCTTGACTTGGGGCTGTTCTTTCAGTTTTTTTTTTTTTTCAACTCCCACGGTTTGAGACTCTAATTCCCAACGCTGCTTTCTCTGAGGAGCAGAGCGCAGACATCTGGAGTCCAGCTGCAGGGCTTTACATGTGAATAATGAGAACACTTTTACTGGTGTTGGGTTTTCAGTGACAAATGAAAACAAAAAAGACGGTTCAGATAAGCGACGATGTGTAAGATAATGGTTTTAGACAGAAATGTGATAAGGTTACGAGTGAAAGCAACAGTCTGTTTTAGTGACATTTACTATTTTAGTCACTCGAACAATAGAAGGTAAAAGTACATTTACTGAGTAAAGTACATTTATTGAAAAATGTGAAGTATGCTGGTCAGTATCCCTTCACTTCACAGCCTCTTCTTAGTAGGACTCTAATGGGCCAATTGTAGCAAGTGTGCCAAGGTGTATTCTGTCTAAATATCCCTCAATATGTTGCTTTTTCTTTTATCGTTGTGAAAGGATACACAGGCAAGGTGGGTTGCTCAAGGACACAACAACAGTGTGTGTGAAGAGCGGGATGTTTCAGGATGTTTCGAGCGGGGATCGAACTGCTCACCAGCCGCTCTACCCACTGAGCTACCGCTGCACGTATATGTCCAGTTACAAACATTATACAAATATAAACACACATACACTGAGGGAAACCATGATTTGATGCCCTGCTGGTTTTTACGCACTTCAAGTTATACATTTATTTGCATTTTAATGAGTAAAATAAGTATTTAACTTCTTCCATCCTTCAGCTCCTGCCACAATTGTTCTATTGGATTATGGTCTGGAGACTTGGCCACTCCAGAACTTTAATGTGCTTCTTCTTAAACCACTCCTTTTGTTTTGCCTCGGTTGTGTGTTTTGGGTAATGTTTAGCTGGAATACCCATCTACCCCAATTTCCCCTTTCCACCTCCATGTTTGACGGTGGGGATGGTGTTCTTTGGCATTCCTCCTCCTCCAAACACGGCGAGTTGAGTTGATGCCAAAGAGCTTGGTTTTGGTCACTCATCTAACAACAACACTTTCATCCAGTTCTCCCCTGAATCCTACAACTTCTGTGGACAGTTGTCTTTTGTGCAGGTAACAAACTAAGATTAAGAGCATTCCCTTTTAAGAGGGCACTCCCTTTTCAGTGACTGCTGTGTAAAAGACACCTGGGACCCAGAAAGTATGCTGATTAATTGGGAGTCAAATATTTATTTCACTTATTACAATGCAAAATAAAATTTGTAACTTTTTTTTGTTGTTATTGTTGTCTCTCACTGTTAAAATACTAATCATTTTTTCAAAATGATTAGTCTATAATTATAATAATAAATAATTTTTCCCTCACAGTACCTACATACAAGCCTAACTCTTTTCCTATTCTAAACAAAGAAGTTAGTCTGGTAGCCTGTCTGTTTCTTGCGTTCAATTTTAAGGGCGGGGTTTATGGGCGCAATTTTAACCAATCAGAGAAACACTGGATGTAAAGCAAAAAAAAGGCAAAACCACAGCTGGTTGTCAACAAGGAAACAACGTTAGAGCCGCTAATTCACATGTCCAGCAGTAGAGCGGACATCAGAGAGGTTTCATTATTTTTTTTTACGGCCTCTTGGAAGCAGCATCCGACATGTTTTTGACTAGCCGTGCAAGCCGAATGTATGATGTGGCAAACCACATCCTGCTGCAGACAAACGGCTTGTGATTGGTCCATCCACAAATTGCTGAGAAAGGCATTCGCTGTGAGAAAAGGACCAGACCGTTCTTCTTCTGAAAAAAGGAAAACGGTCTGGTGTACCAGGCAACCAACAGACACGTTTTCCACAAAATTTTAAGTAAGTGTATGCATACCCATCACAAAGAACGTATTACAATTTCCAGCTATAGTGTTTCTTTAAATAGATAAGTGCTCCCCCTGGTGGTTGGTTTGCACATTACAACTGTAATTTATTTTTAGTTACATAACGCTCCCATTTATGCCACATTGAGTAACTAATAGACTGCTGTCCTCAAATTTAAAATGTGATTTGTTCTATTTCTTTTATTTTTGCAATCAACTTCATCCACTAATAGTTGGACTGTTGTGTGTTAACCAACCTATCCTTAATATTCTAAAGACATAATGAGCTTCTTCTCTGATGACTCTCATTGGGATTACTCCCAGCATTATAGCAATAATAATAATCTAATCAATGTTTCCATCCAGTTTTAACACATTATACTTCATTACATATTATTTCCCAGTATGTTATTAAGATGGAACAAGACCAGAAGATGTCATCTGCAGTTTTCTCTTTGTTGTTATAGATTTATTTGGATTGTTGAACTGGTGTTATAAAGTATCTCATTTGAAGTTTCCATGCAAATTCTCCCCTGGATTTTGAAGCTATAGTTTTAAAACTAATATACACATTTATTACCACATTGTGTGTGACTAGATTACATCCAGTGCCTCTTGCCACTTCACTTCATACTGAAACCTGCTGCTTAAGGTTTAAAGCATATTTCCTGGTCCACCACTGCAGTAGAGGATAACATTCTATACTTTTTTTGTATTGTACAAGGCATTTCTTCATATAACTTATTTTTCTGCAAAGACTCAAATGTCATTACTATCCCCTAAATTAGTGCAATTATTTTTTAGCCTCTTCTGTTGCCAAGATTCTAATGTAATAACTGTTTGGTTTTGGTTGATCTGTGTCTACTCTTATTTCTCTAAGTATAGTCAATGCCCAGTTTACAATTTTTGCTAACTTTCCATATTTTAAACATATTGGGCATAAGTCTTGTTTATAAATGTCAACAATTTCTAACAATTTTTTCAATCAATTTAACTGCATTTTGCTTGGGTTTGATCATTTTTTCTATTGTTTTTTCATAAGAATTTGAGAAGCATAAAAGTAGTTTTGTTAATTTCTCTTGTTTTTAGCTAGCTTTAGTGTTTTTATTTTGATTCTAGATCTTTTGTTATTCCAAATTTTAACGTTTTAACAACATGCCATCCCCGTTTTTGAAAACTCCCAAGATTTAATTTTCCTTGGGAGTATGTTTATGCTGATTTTGTCCAATTTGTCTATTCATCCTGTTTTTTTGGTGTCACCCTTTTTTCTTTTGGTTTCTGCTCTCCTGTCAGGTAGGAAACTCTTCACTTTTCCTTCTGTATATCGCTCAATACAAGCACAGACTTCATTAATAATGCAGTTTACATTGAAAAGAGGAACATGTCCTGTGTGCCATATTTTATGTCCCAACAGGAAGCCGCCCACAGAACGATCGTATGTTTCTGGAAAACATCAGTCTCAGCTGGAGCGCTCCTCAGCCCAGGTGCTTTGAGCTACAGTTGAGAAGATTCAGAAAAAAAATGCAGTGAGAGCAGCCACATTTTGGGGAATTGTTCTCTTCTCTTAGGGTTTCTACCTTTTTTCATCGGGGCATTTTAGATGGGTGTTAATGTTTTTGGTAAATGTTGAGTCAAATGGCTTTTATTGGCTCTTTGGCTCTCTTTTTTACTTATTTAATTTAGTTTGGCCATAAAATAGTTTAGCCAAAATAGTTTAGCCACCTCGATTAGTTTCCGCTGTGCAAAGGTGTGCACAACTTTGTTTGCATCGAGAACAGTCAATGCTGTCAAAAACAATTGAGACACTAACGATATGTCGTGTTTTTGTTAAATATTCATTATTTAAACACACAAAAATGCTTGGTATTTATTTTTATAGAGCAGTGTGCATTTTTATTTTTTTATTTTAAGGTTATCAACCTACTTCCTACTTCTTTTACAAAATAAAAGTTTGAAAACAAGTTGAACCTCTGTTGTCTTCAGTCCTGTTCAAATTCAGGAAAGCATTGAAAAAACAGATAACTGAACTAAAGTAGAAGTTTCTGCTGTCTTTTAATAACCCGTGTGTCACCTTTAAACAGCTTTTTTATGTTTTTGGACTGAACTTGGGCTTTTTCCTGGGTTCTCTTCCTTTCACACTGACCTTGGTCCTGATTTGGTCTCGCTGGTGTTGATTATGACTTGCTTTTGGTTAATGTAGACTTTATTTATAACCCTGCTATAACTCCAGCAACATGTCAGTTCTCCTTTATCTTGTTTGTGTCGTCCTGTCACTCGTGTGGGTGGGGTTTGTTTGGTCAAAGCCTAGGATTTGGGTTTGCGTCCCTCGACTGTGAGGAGTGGGAGACAAAGCCGTTCCTGTTTCCTGTAAAAAACAAGATGTGGACAACAGGAAGTCTGATTATCACTGCTCTCTGTTCCTGTGAATGGGAGACAGAGGATGAGTTTGGCTGATAAATGAGAGAGTTGAGAAAAAAAGAGCATCAGAGAGAACAGTCTTTTCCGAACCTACATTACTGTATCTCATTTTCACTGGAACAATTCAAGTGTCCTGTACATTTCCTCAGCTAAAGGTGGAGCATAACACTGCTGTTGGTTGGACAATAGATTATCCTCACTTGGCTAACACAAAATTACATTGTTTTCTCAAATGAAGGTTGTTTTGGCAGTAAGAAGAAAGAATAATTAACAGCTGTTTTGGGTTAGAGTCAGCATCATCTGCTTCTGTAACTTTGTAAATTCAAACAATGTTTTTTTTTCTATATATATTCTAAGTCTATATATTACCACTTTTTAAATCTAACTAAAACCTGTACAAGTCCATATAAAACCTGTTCAAATCCATCTTAAAACTGTTCAAGTCCATATAAAACCTGTTTAAATCCATCTAAAACATGTTAACCCAATTAAATCTAAAACCTATTGTTAATTATTACATATCTTTAGAATAGTTTAGTGTCTTTTGTAAAAAGAATATTACCTACCAAATGTACTGAAGGGCCACATAAAACATTGCAAAGGGCTGCATTTGGCCCCGGAGCCTTGAGTTTGACATGTGTGCATTAAGAGACTGCTTTACTGCACTGTCAAAATGTAAGTCAAAAGGTTACAACAATACAAAAATATATATCTGTTATATATAATATAAACTGTTCAATCATAAATGGGTCAAAGCTATTTTGTGGATCTAGAAGTTTAATGTTTGGCAGCATGTTTTGGTACAATTTCATTATTGGATTTTAGAACACTGGCACAGCTATGGTAGCCTTGTAGGGACATGCTGTTGTCTAGAAACTAACCCTGTGGAAATAGGTCTGATGGACATTTCTTTTTAAAAACGTGAAAGAAAGTTTAGTTTAATCAATGGTCATAAACTGGGAAGAGTTTATGGCCATAGCTGTGCTTGGCAAAGGCTTAGTGTGTCTAACATTATCATTTCCACTCAACTTGTTCCCTTTATGTAGCCCTCTCTAAGAATCAAACGAGTGAAAATAGAGAGCATAAAAGATTTAAAAACATTTACTGTGTAATCTGAAAAACTGTTGCCTGTTGCCTAGGCTCTAACAACCTCAGGGCGTAGTGGGATTATGATTACGTGGCCCTTCTCCTCCTGCAGTGCTCAGTTTGTCCTTTCTGGGCAGCCATAGTAACAGTTATTAACTAAGTTTAAATTATTCTTTCAATATGGAGCCTTGTCTATTTTCCAAGAAAGACAAATGCAGAGAGGGTTATTTTGAGGAGGGTATACACAGTTGAAAATACAGTATTTAGTCCACTGTTTTACACAGTGCACATAAAGATTTCCAAAGAAATGTTTGGCTCTGCTTTTGTCATCAGTAAAAGTCAAATTCCAATCGTTAACTTCAAGTTTCTTTTCTCTTCTCAGCCCTTAATGGCTGAAATTACACACTCAAAAACATCCCTCCATGAAAAGTCACAAAAGAACAAGAAGTTTTATTCTTTTTTACAGATTCATTCACCTACAGATTGTTTAAGAAGGACATAAACATTTTACAGTCACTCAGCTATGTTCCCTTCAGCTCTTGAGACAAAAAAGGGAATGTGAAAAACAGCCGGTAACAATCTATGACCAAAGCCATTTACACAGACACAGTTTTTCAAAAAAGTTATGCAACTGGGTCCAACCCCTGCATCTGCACGTCTCTCTCTTTGTGTGAGCTGTGAAGTCTGTTTAAATCAGAAGTAAAGCCACTCCAGGATCACACACAGACGTCTCACACAGAGACACAAACGGAAGCTACAGCCATGAAAACACCTTTCTTTGAGTTCTGGAAAAGTCGAAAAGACAGAGAAGAGCTTTTGGAGAAGAGCAATGAGAAGAAACTTACTCCTGCACAGCTGTAAGTTTGAATTTTTACCAAATGTATGCAACAAGCCACTGAAAAATCCCATCTATCTATCTATCTATCTATCTATCTATCTATCTATCTATCTATCTATCTATCTATCTATCTATCTATCTATCTATCTATCTATCTATCTATCTATCTATCTATCTATCTATCTATCTATCTATCTATCTATCTATCTATCTATCTATTTAACGCATCTTTAAAATGAGTAAACACTTTTTTTTTCAGGGAGAGGCTGCTGGGGGACAGTGATGTTCGAGCCGCGCTTCAGAAAAGCAGGGTGGTGTCTCTGCTGCCGCCTGTCGGCACTGAGCTGTTCAGACGCTTCAGTTCCACTTCGATGGAGCAGATAAAAAAATGCAAACAGGTATAGAAAAAAATGTTGAATGAAACAAAATGTAGCACAGAAAAGCATCATTAATAATTCCAGTTTCATTATTCTGCTATGTTTTAAGACTGAAGGACCTCATTTATAAAAGCTTTGATTGTACTATAACACATAGAGAGTGGATAGTGTGTGTTAAAAAGTGGAGCAAAGTGATTTACTCGACTGCATACTACTGCATTACACCAGAGCTCCGGCTCATTAAAGATCTCACAGATTTATTGTCAATATTTTTCTCATTTTACTTTGCTTATAAGTAGAAAAAAATATGTATGTTTTGTTTTTTACGATGCAAGAAACACTACCAGCGCTGAATATACACCTCTTCTGTTTAATCTGTAGATGTTACTTTCTTGCTGACATCAGTGTTGACCAATAGGAACACTTCTTTTTTGTGATTGGCCAAAGGTCCATAATGAGCTGAACACAAATGACATCTACGTTTTTTGGTCTTGTTTTTTATGCTACATTACATAATGTTATTAGTTTTTTTCTCACAGCATTGAGCAAGATCCAAGGCAGAGAAAATGCAAATGTGTTAGCCATTTGTGGAGGAAATTGGATTTATTTAATATAATATTCTCTCAGCTGTGTTTCCTCACATGATGTTGTTTTTCAAAACACTTTGTGTACATTATGAGTAGTGTAAGTCCTCTGAGGATTTCCAGATGCATCCTGGATACTTCAGCCAAACAGAGTCTCTGGAGGCTGTTTCCCAATCGACAGGATGCTTCCTTTAGATCAATGCAAATCATCATCTGCTGCAGATGGACTGTTTCTAATCCACAACTCTTCCAAGAGTGTGATTGGATAAAACCCAAAGCTGCCTCCTCCAGCAGCCTCTCTCCTTTTACTGTAACTGAGGTCATTAGATCTGTTTACATTATGTTTTTTCAAAGACAATTGCTAGTGTTGTAGACCGCACTGAGAACGAGAGGGTATCAGGACCAGGACAAGATCAAGAGTTTTACAAAATAGTTTTATGTCCAGTCTCAAGGCCAAGACCGGTCTTGAGTACTACAACAGCCTCTAAATAAGGAGTGTAAAGTTGCAATCTGCACATTCACCACCAGGTGTCCTCAAAAACTACACAACCCACCTTTAAATTTGTTCAGAAGTACTTCTTGTTTAGTTGTTAACCTTTTATTTCACCAGGGGGAAAATGATTATCATCTGAAACCGGCGAAAGAACTGATGTCCAGTAAAACCCTCCCCTTTTTCTTTGGAGACCCACCTCCAGAGCTTATCAACGTCCCATTGGAGGATCCCGACCCCTTCTACCAATCAAAGGTTTTACATCTGCTTCTCACCTTCTATGTATAAAACCAAGTAACAATCTTCACTTCTGACCTCTGACTCTTGACCCCACAGACCTTCGTTGTCATCAGCAAAAGAAACATCATCACCAGGTTTAACGCCGGGTCGTCTTGTTTCCAGTTCAGTCCGTTGAGTCTGTTCCGGAGGGCGGCCATTAAGATCCTCAACCACTCATATCCTTTACAGAGAAAAACCCCAGACAGGTTTATATTTATCATTTTAGTTTAAATGATCGCAGCATGTTTTTATAAACTCTAGTTTCCATCAACTTTACTATAGAGCTCTGGACATCACATAACTTTGTCGGCCATATTGGCAGGAAAAAGCAAATAAGACATGAACAGAAACACTGTATTGGTTTATGCTAATTAGCCATGCACTTTTTGGTGTTAATGCCAGTAAGACCTGTTTTTAAATATCATAGTTTTTTTAAATATCTTGTGCGTCTGTGCCCCGTTTGAACAGAAGAACATACGGAATAATACCAGAGAACAATTTGTTCCACTGGAGGAAGAGTCACAATACAGACCTGAACACACTTGTAATTTCTATTAATTTATCTGCTATAATCTCTTAACTCTGTGAAACGTTGTTCAGCGTGTTCATTTTGCTGACACTGTTGTTGAACTGTTTTTTTCTGGCTAAACCGATCCTGGGCTACTTTCTCGAGTGAGTTTATACACTACATGCTTTTTCTCCACACACACATTTTCTGTGACCTAAAACATTGCTTGCTTGTAATTTACACTTTCACAGTTTTGATAAATTTGGATTAGACATTTGCCTTAGACTATAGATTGTAAATAAAATGGATGTAATCCGGCCATTGGTCCCCTGTTCACCGATATTGTCATTATGACGGTTACATTTTCAGTTTTTACTGCATAGTAAAACCATAGTATTCAGATAGCATAAACGGACATATTCCCAGAGCCAAGTTTTTGTACCTGGTTTTTGTACCAGGCTGTAAACATGATTTTTACACTTGTAAAGTCGCCTTTGGGTTTCTCCTTATGTTTCCGCTTTTGGAGCCTGCCCTCTGTTGGACGGCGGTATATAGTATTGTGCCGTATGGCCGCGCCCTTACTCGAGGACCATTTAAGAGGTTCCATTACAGAGGGTGCCACCATCTTTCTTTTTTCACCTTGACTCTATTGCTGTACGACTTGTAGCAGTGCAAGGATTAGTGCCATCTGCTGGTTGTTTAGGCTAAATGCAGTTAAAAGAAAATATAAACTGACAATGATTGTTATTTAGTTGTTTTTATTGACCACCATTATCCTTTTCTAACCTTTATGTGTTGTTAACAAATCCCAGTTGTTGTCTGGGTAGGGAGCATGAGGGAAAAAGGGAACTTTTGGCTGAATATTAGAAAGTTTGTAAGTGTAAGTGTAGTCCAGTTTAAGTTGAAAACAAGTACAACTTAGATACTTAGATACTGCTACCGGTCTTCTGAATTCTAATTGTTTTTTTGTATTTAACTTATATAACTTATTGCTCTTACAACATCTTTGACAGATTTTGTTCAGGTATATGTTTTTTTACAGAGTTATACGTCTTACACTTCCCTTCACGCTCCCTTCAGCTCCCACAACAACTTAGCAACCTGCCTGCTTTTTTTATTTAAAAACTCAAACTGAACCAATTTTTCTCCACAAAATACTAAAACATTACACCAAACTGAGGTTCAGAGCAGACCTTAAACCTTTAGCGCTAAGTTCAGTGTCAGAACCATGTGATCCTGTAATTATCTCCGCCTCAGTACTTATCCATATTTCACTTGGATTCTTCCTGAAAATACACTTTCTCAGCAGCTATTAAACTTCCTGGAAAGTCATATAAAAAGACAGCATTGCCCAATGGTAATGCTCCTTTTTCAAGCATGTGATTAGGCAAGGTTTTCTGTTACAAAAAGTAGATGGTATCAAAAATACTTTTTCCAGGAAATGCATGAGAAAAAAATGTGTACTGTTGGTTTAACGCCCCTTTAAAGGCACAAATATGTCTTTACTACTTTAATCAAGTGTTGGATATTTTCTCATTGTAATGTGTGGCTGTCACACAAGCCAGGACAGGTTTTGAAAAAACACTTATTATTATTATTATTAGCTGTTTATAATTTTAGTTTAAATGGCTGCAGCATGTTTTACACTTTACTATAAAACTCTGGACTTCACATAGCTTTGTCGGCCATATTGGCAGGAAAAAGCAAGTAAGACATGAACAGTACTAATGTCAACCTGTCAGAACACTTTTATTCCACAATTATCTAAAAAGCTCAGAAACACCAAATTGTTTTTAACGGACAGCCTTGGAATCTAACCCACAACCTTAGAGGCAGGAACGCTAGTATATAAAAGAAAAGCAAGGTGTACACCAATGTAAAAAGATAGGTTTTTAGCTTTGTGTGTGACCTGTTGTATTCATTGTATTGTGAAAGTGCCATAGACACAGAGACAAAGCAACAGATGTGACTGCCTCATGATCCACAGATGTCAAGAACAAACTAAAGATGTGACACGTTGAGGCGATTTAATCACATGATTTGACTGCTTCCCCAGAACAGGAAGAGTTTTTAACACTTTTTGGTGTTAATGCCAGTAAGCACTGTTTTTAATCATTTTTCACCATTTTTAATATCATGTGCGTCTGTGCCCGTTTGAACAGAAGAACAAACAGAAATAATACCAGAGAATTATTTGTTCCAGTGGAGGAAGAGTGACATTACAGACCTGAACACACTTGTAATTTCTATTTATTTATCTGCTATAATCTCTTAACTCTGTGAAACCTTGTTCAGCGTGTTTATTTTGCTGACGCTGCTGGTGAACTTTTCATTTCTGTCTGAACCGATCCTGGACCACTTTCTTGAGTGAGTTTATGTTTTTTCTCCACACACACGTTTTCTGTGACCTAAAACATTGCTAGCATGTAATTTACACTTTCACAACAGTTTTGATCAATTTGGATTAGACATTTGCCATTATCTTTCTTTACCTTTTACATTTGCTATACGACTTATAGCAGTGCAAGGGTTAGTGCCATCTTCTGGTTGTTTAGGCTAAATACAGTTAAAAATAAAAAAATATGAACAACTAATGATTGTAATGTGAGTTTTGGACAAAGACAAGAATTAACTAAATAAAATGGTAAAATTCAACATATTCTTTTGAAAGTCATGCACTGTTTTTAGCTCTCAGTATTTAGGCATGGTACGTTTATTTATTTAGCACACTTCATTCAAGGATAACTCAAGGTGCTTTACAGAAGGAAGTACACAGTCAATATTTACAATAAGAAACATAAATAAAATACAGAATAAAAAAATTAAGTCAAAGAGTGCAGATAAAACACTTTTAGTTGTTTTTACTGACCACCATGATCCTTTTCTGACCTTTATGTTGTCAGAAAAGGAAAAACAAAACTCAATCAAACTGAACATGTTTGTCTTGTTGGTGGCTGGTTCTTAATCCTTGCATTTGTAATCCAATTCTTTGTGAAAAGAAACAGCTTTAGCAGAAGACACTCTAAAATTCTGGGAAATGTCTTTCTTTTTTTTTTTTTTTGGAGGAAACTTGGCCCGAGGCTGAAGTGGACCTTTGAACAAAAGATAGATTTTAAAACACATGGCCCACAAAATGTCACTGCAAAAGCGAAAACAAAGCCAGCATTTGTCTCAAATCGGGCTGAAAGATCAGTTTTTGTGGACTAAAAACAGAAGATAGAGATGACCACAAAAGTTTAAGAGTTCAAATCCCAGTGAAAGCAGAAAACTGTCTAGAGAATTGTGTTAAATGATGGATCACCCAGGGCTTTCAAGGCTGGGACTATGAGACAAACCCAGGCTGCAGTTCTGTTCACTTCGTTGCCAAATAAAGTGCCATACACGCACAGAGACAAAGCGACAGATGTGACTGCCTCATGGTCCACAGATGTCAAGAACAAACTAAAGATGTGACACGTTGAGGCGCTTTAATCACATGACTTGACTGCTTCCCCAGAACAGGAAGAGTTTGAATAAACAAACTGAGTAGAGGCAGAGTGGAGTAATATGGAGGGAAAATAATGATTATTAATCGCTCGTGATGAGCTTACAATAAAAACAAAACATTTACTACTTAAGCCATGATTATTTTGATTATCCACCAAATGTTTCTTTACGTCATTGTTTTCACTGGAGCGGGAAAGTTTCCATCAATAAAACAGCTCAAACTTTGGGGAACCCTTAAGCTTTAGATTCAATCAGTGTGGTTTGTTTTCATGAAGATGGAACTAAACTTGATTGGACGAGAGATAATCCTCACTGCAAGGAAAAACGTGAAGCTAAAGTAAAAAAAAATGTGGAGTGTGTCTTGTGATAAACAGCTGTTTCTGGCCTTAATTTGAATTTGAATTTAAAACAATGTATTTAAAAAAACGATACAGGGTTGAAGAGAGTCTAAATACAGTTCTAACCAGGCTTAACCTAATTTAAAAGCCTGTGTTAAATCACTTAAAGCCCATCCAAAATTGGTTATAACCAAGACAAATCCATTTAGACCTGCTCAACGACACAAGCAGCCCCTAAAATAAAGGAAATTGGTGCAGCTTTGGGATTTGAATGTTTAAAAAGATGGAAATTAACCTGAAATGATCTAATGTTTACTGGAAATGGAGATGTGAAAATAAAATGGGTGAAGTTTAAGCTCAAATAACAAACAGAAATGATACCAATGTGTCCTATGTATATGAAAACTCATAACTCAGTGTGAACCATTACTAAGCACCACTCACAGGCTCAACACAATGTACAATACAGTGTATTTCAAATCTAGAGAAATAAATTGAGAAAAATGACATTGTGCATGACATTTTGTGATCATGACGCACAGAACAGAACAGTATATGCTTTGTGGCTGTTTTTTGCCTTCTCTTTCCGTGTGTCATAACTTGGTCTCAGTGAGGCTTCAAAATGGACTGTGTCATTATTTTGTAGCAAAACTATCTTTTCAATAAAGTATATTTACATCAAATGGGAAAAATAGCATTTAAAGCTTCTGTTGTGTTGAACATGAAGACTACACTTTTTCTTTGTGTTTTAAATGGTTTGCATGTAAAGTAGCACAGATGCCACACACTTTAATCTAGATTTATGACCTTTATAACAAATAAAAATTTGGTTTTATGTTTACCTAATATTCTTATTTTTCTCTCTGTCTTGTTGGGAACAGGTATGTTTTCATCTCCATTTTTATTCTGGAGGCTGTGATTAAAATCCTGTCGATGGGTTTCTGCTTGGGACGCTTCACTTACCTCAGAGACTCCTGGAACCAACTGGACCTCTTCATCATTGTCACGGCGTAAGGCTCTTAAACAATGCACTTATCTCTTATTTTGGATATTTAACTTCAGTGCATTAAATGTTAGTCTATACTAAATGGAGGTCTCCTTCACTAAACACTAGCCCAGGGGTGTCAAACATACGGCCTGTGGGACAAAAACCGGCCGATCAGAGACTACAATACGGCCCCTGGCATGAATTAATAAAGTATGAAAACAACATAGAAAATGTTAATGGCAATTTTATTTTAATAAAAGTAACTGCCATTTCTAATTTGTCCACTGGGTGCTGCACTGTTTTAGTAAAAGTAGTGGACACAATACAAATCTGAGACCCAGAACTGAATACCAATATAGTTCCATGAATAGTGATTATGTTTTTGAAATAACCCTCATTACCAACAATGTAATTTAAAGAGGAGAAAAGTAGAGACAGAAAAAATGGACCAATGTCCATTTATTCACTGAGGAGAATGGGAAACCTGTGTTTTTGGAAAACAACAGTCTGTTTTTACAGAAGAGCTCAGTGATGCAGAAGTGAGAGATGGCTACTTTTTAAAGAATTAGCATCAAAGACATTGTGAGAGTGAGTTGGTGAAAACATAAAGCATAAAGGCTTTTGCCAACATTAGCCTTTTCAGTTTTGATTGATGTAATTGTACTTCTTTGCAATAAAACACAGAGAAAACAGAGATTGACCAACCCTGCACAAACCCCTCCATGAGTTTGGACTGAATTTGAACTTTTCTCTTGGAATCTTTTCCCCCCAAAAATAAGTATTGGTCTTGACTACATCTTGACTGCCAAACTATTTTCCAACAAGAACCCAACCAACTGTGCAAAACTGTTCCACAATATGAAATGAAACTGATTGTGACTCATTCAGTTTCATTCGATTAAATGATAAAAAAAATGTCACAACCTGGGCATGTCTATAGTTCTGTGTCAATATCTATTATATTATGTGTTGGGACAATTAAGTAATATTCAGAATGCGCCCTGCATTAGCTTTGGGCCATTTAAAAAAATCCTGCACTGCCTTACGCCTCTGTGGGTATGTTGCCTACAAACGTAATGACATATAATTCAATTATTTGATTCAGATTGCTGACAGAAATACTGGATTTGCATGGACTGCTGTTTCTAAAATCCATCCGAGTTTTGAAGATCCTGGGCCTCTTCAATGGTCAGTATTAGCTTTATTCCCTGATGTTAAAACTTTTTGTCATTTATAGTTTGTAAATCTAGCTTCTTTATCACCTTTTCAGTCACGAGGAAGCCCGCCCGAGTGTTCGGACGGTCTGTGAAGAGGCTGACAGATGTCATCCTGTTTGCGCTGTTTGTGCTCAGCGTCTTCTCTGTGATTGGGTCCCAGCTCTTATGGGATCCCTGAGGAACAAGTGCGTGAGTTTTGAAAGGTTTAATTCCACTGACCTCGTGAACTTAACGGACATTGAGGAGTTTGACTTTGAGAGCTACATCAATGACGACTGTAAGAGCATAAGGAGATTTTTTCGATATTTTCATTTGGTTTTATCTTTGAATATCTAATTAAAGTTGTCTCTTTTCTTTTTCGGCCTTTTCCACAGCAAATATTTACTATTTTCCAAACAATGCTGATGGATTAATTTGTGGGAACAGCTCTGATGCAGGGTAATCCCATATGACCTGTATTTCCTGCATTCAGATGTTCAAGGCTCTCAGCGCTAAAACACTTTTCACATGCCATTTTATCCTAACACACTTAAATTAAAATTACCATAATATAATGTAGTTTGTGTTTTTGTCTGATCATAAACACATTTTTGTTTGTCCAGCGCCTGTCCAGAGGGCTACACCTGCATCAAAACCAACAGAAACCCTGTCTTTGGCTACGTTAACTTTGACTCGTTCTGCTGGTCGTTTTTATCCACAGTCAGGCTCATGTTGAGAGACTTCTGGGAAAATCTTGCACAACTGGTCAGTAACTAACTCTATGTTCAAACATTCATTACATTATTTCTTTTATAATTACATTTGCCTAACTTTGCCCTTCTTCAGACATTGCGAGCCGCGGGTAAATCTTTCATCCTTTACTTCATTGTGACCCTCATCGTCTGCTCCTTCTCGCTGTTGGGCCTCATCGTAGCGACAGTGACCATCATTTTTATTGAACAAACCGATGCTGAGGTGGAAGAGGCCAAACAGAACCAAAAGGACTTCAGAGATATTCTGGCAGCGCTTCAAGACAAGGTAATCTCTGTCACTACTTTTCCTGTATCTTTTTAAAAACCTGAACCATGGAGACAGGGCCTTCTCCATTTTCACCCCCCTCCTCTTTAACTTCCCCAACACCTCCGTGACTGCACAGACCTCCCCATCTTCAAAAAGCAACTCAAGACCTATCTGTTCAAATCTGCCTTCAGTGTCTAACTTTTATTTAAGTGCCTTGAAAAGTGCTTTAAAATAATAACGTATTTGATTTATATCGCAATTTTTTTCTAGAGACTCAAAGTGCATTATTCATTCACTCCATAGTCGCACACTGGTGGTAGCCACAGCTGCTCTGGGGCAGACTGACGGAGACAACAAACGTATTTACACATTCATACAGAGGTGGTTAGATGTCTTGCCCAAGGACAGTGAACTGTAGGGAGAGCGGAAATCAAACCTCCAACCTTTTGGTTATAGGACAACTGCTCTACCACTGAGCCATCATCATTCTCATCCGAATCTGTGTATTCATGTAATTGTGCAACTAAAGGGCACCATGTAACTTTTAGTCCAAAAATATATTGATGGTTCTTAGAGGTGAGGTCAGTAGGATTCTGCGTATCTCACTAACACAGCGCCCTCAGCTGGACAGAACCCTCCCGTAACTGACCTGTCCCGGGACGAGGACATATCTCCAGTGGTCAGGACCCAAAAGTGGGTGATGGGCATAGAATTTTTTTGTTAATTCAGTTTTAACAATCTGAAAGAGGATTTGAAATTTTTTTGGGTGGATTTGAACAGGTTTTAGTTGGTTTTGAACATTCATTCATTCATTCATTTTCTACCGCTTTGTCCCATTTAGGGGTCACAGGTGACTGGAGCCTATCCCAGCAGCTTTGGGCCTGAGGCGGGGTACACCCTGGACAGTGGCCAGTTAGTTGCAGGGCTGACATATAGAGACAGACATTGACAGACAACCATTCACTCTCACATTCATTCACTAGGGACACTTTAGAGTTGCCAATTAACCTGTACATGCAAAACAGTTTTTAATTTTAATTTATTTTCCACCTACTGTAGTAGGCACTCAAAGCTTTATATTAAGCTTCCATTTACCAGTATTACAGAACACCACTGGAGGCAAGATGGGTTAAGTGTCTTGCCCAAGGACACAACGACAGTATGTGGAGGAGAGCGGGATGTTATGATGTTTTGGGATGCTGTGATCAGGTTTTAGATAGTTTTGAACAGGTTTTTGTTGTATAAGATCAGGTTTTAGATAGTTTTGAACAGGTTTTTGTTGTATAAGATCAGGTTTTAGATAGTTTTGAACAGATTTTTGTTGTATAAGATCAGGTTTTAGATAGTTTTGAACAGGTGGCTCCCAGGTTGCAGAGCGTCCAGGGTCTATTTCTCTGATCTGGGTTGTGCAGCTAAATGTTTAGTATAAAATGTAGGTCCCAAAAGTAACCTTTGAGAAGAGGATCTGTGCTCTACTGGGTAAACGTTACACAGTTCCCTTTTAAACTGTGATAAAAGTGTCTCATTCACTAAATGGTGGTCTGAACCTGCTTCGGACCAGGACCGGACTGAACTCTGGATGAACTAATTACATGAAATTGAAAATCACAAATGACGCAGACCTATCAAATATGTCCAAAAAAGCTTATGGAATCTCCTTTCCATTTTTATTTATAGATCTTTTTCTTTCTTAATTTGCAGGAGGTGGAAAAGCCCGTTAAAAAAGGTACACATCATTTTATATCTTTCACTTAAAGCATGAGTGGTTTTAGCTCCTGCTCCAGCTTCACTATCACTTTTCTTCAGCTCCAGCCTCGGTTTTACCTTTTTTTCCTGTTACATAACGTGAAACCTTAAACCCCCAGTGCTTTTTACATGAGACATCTGGGGAGTCGCTCTTGAACTCCAACAAATGAATAATGTTTACGTATTATCCACTGGTTTCTGGGAAAAACTACGTTTGGCTGTGTTTCTTATGAAAGGGAGATTTGTCTGGGGACAGACTGAGAGCAGAAGTGTTGTCTGATTTGTGGAGGCAGCTACAGTGAAGCCAGGACACTGAAAAGTAAACAGTGAAAAGGTCTTGGCTGGGTTTGCAGAGAACTTGGAAGCTAGGTCTACATTGACTCTGATTCAAAAGCTGTGAGGAAACACAAAGTCAACATCTGCAGAGTATGGCCTCGATTTAAAACATTTTGAGACGAATAACGTGTCTTTTAAAGGACAGTGGTAACGGATCCCTTCAGAACTTTGG
>JALDNG010003080.1:0-40705 GCA_024349245.1 Neodontobutis hainanensis | reverse complement strand
GTCTGTGTCCTCTGCCTCCTCTCGTCTCTCTGTGGCCTCTGCCTCCTCTGGTCTCTCTGTGACCTCTGCAATCCTCTAGTCTCTCTGTCTCCTATTCCTCCTCTAGTCTCTCTTTGGCCTCTGCCTCCTCTGGTCTGTCTGTGTCCTCTGCCTCCTCTCGTCTCTCTGTGGCCTCTGCCTCCTCTGGTCTCTCTACCTCCTCTGGTCTCTCTGTGGCCTCTGCCTCCTCTGGACTTTCTGTGTCCTCTGCCTCTTCTGCCTCCTCTGGTCTCTCTGTGGCCTCTGCCTCCTCTGGTCTCTCTGTGGCCTCTGCCTTCTCTGGTCTCTCTTTGGCCGCTGCCTCCTCTGGTCTGTCTGTGTCCTCTGCCTCCTCTAATCTCTCTGCTGCCTCTGCCTCCTCTGGTCTCTCTGTCTCCTCTGCCTCCTCTGGTCTCTCTGCCTCCTCTGGTCTCTCTGTGGCCTCTGCCTCCTCTGGTCTCTAATGTGGCTTCTGCCTTTTCTGGTTTCTCTCTGGCCGCTGCCTACTCTGGTCTCTCTGAGGTATCTGTCTTTTCTGGTCTCTCTGCCTCCTCATCCTCCTCTGGTCTCTCTGTGGCCTCTGCCTCCTCAGGTCTGTCTGTGTCCTCTGCCTCCTCTGGTCTCTCTGTGGCCTCTGCCTCCTCTTGTCTCTCTGTCTCCTCTGCCTCCACTGGTCTCACTGTGGCCTCTGCCTCCACTCGTCTCTCTGTGGACTCTGCATCCTCTGGTCTTTCTGTGGCCTCTCCCTTCTTTGGTCTCTCTGCCTCCTCTGCTTCCTCTCGTCTCTCTGTGGCCTCTGCCTCCTCTAGTCTCTCTGTCTCCTTTGCCTCCTCTGGTCTCTCTGCTTCCTCCACCTCCTCTGGTCTCTCGGTGGCCTCTGCCTCCTCTGGTCTCTCTGTGGCCTCTGCCTTCTCTTGTCTCTCTGCCTCCTCTGTCCATTCTGGTCTCGCTGCCTCCACTGGTCTCTCTATTGCCTCTGCCTCCTATGGTCTCGCTGTGGCCTCTGCCTCCTCGGGTCTCTTTGTCTCCTTTGCCTCCTCTATTCACTCTGTGGCCTCTTCCTCCTCTGGTCTCTCTGCCTCCTCTGCCTCCTCTGCTCTAACTGCCTCCTTTGGTCTCTCTGTCTCCTCTGCCTCCTCTAGTCTCTCTGTCGCCTCTGCCTCCACTGGTCTGTCTGTGTCCTCTGCCTCCTCTCGTCTCTCTGTGGCCGCTACCTCCTCTGGTCTCTCTGTGACCTCTGCAATCCTCTAGTCTCTCTGTCTCCTCTGCCTCCTCTAGTCTCTCTGGGGCCTCTGCCTCCTCTGGTCTGTCTGTGTCCTCTACCTCCTCTCGTCTCTCTGTGGCCTCTGCCTGCTTTGGTCTCTCTGTCTCCTCTGTCTCCTCTGGTCTCTCTGCCTCCTCTGGTCTCTCTGTGGCCTCTGCCTCCTCTGGACTGTCTGTGTCCTCTGCCTCCTCTGCCTCCTCTGGTCTCTCTGTGGCTTCTGCCTCCTCTGGTCTCTCTGTGGCCTCTGCCTTCTCTGGTCTCTCTTTGGCCGCTGCCACCTCTGGTCTGTCTGTGTCCTCTGCCTCTTCTCGTCTCTCTGTGGCCTCTGCCTCCTCTGGTCTCTCTGTCTCCTTTGCCTCCTCTGGTCTCTCTGCCTCCTCTGGTCTCTCTGTGGTCTCTGCCTCCTCTGGACTGTCTGTGTCCTCTGCCTCCTCTGCCTCCTCTGGTCTCTCTGTGGCCTCTGCCTTCTCTGGTCTCTCTGTGGCCTGTGCCTTCTCTAGTCTCTCTTTGGCCGCTGCTTCCTCTGGTCTCTCTGAGGCATCCACCTCTTCTGGTCTCTCTGAGGCATCTACCTTTTCTGGTCTCTCTGTCTCCTTTGCCTCCTCTGGTCTCTCTTCCTCCTCTAACTGCTCTGGTCTCTCTGTGGCCTCTGCCTTCTCTTGTCTCTCTGCCTCCACTGTCCCCTCTGGTCTCTCTGCCTCCACTGGTCTCTCTATTGCCTCTGCCTCCTCTGGTCTCTTTGTCTCCTCTGCCTCCTCTAGTCACTCTGTGGCCTCTGCCTCCTCTGGTCTCTCTGCCTCCTCTGCCTCCTCTGCTCTAACTGCCTCCTCTCGTCTCTCTCTTTCTGCCTGCTATGGTCTCTCTGTGGCCTCTGCCTCCTCTAGACTCTCCTTGCCTCCCCTGGTCTTTCTGTGGCCTTTGCCTCCTTTGGTCTCTCTGCCTCCTCTGCTTCCTCTCGTCTCTCTGTGGCCTCTGCCTCCTCTGGTCTCTCTGTCTCCTCTGCCTCCTCTAGTCTCTCTGTGGCCTCTGCCTCCTCTGGTCTGTCTGTGTCCTCTGCCTCCTCTCGTCTCTCTGTGGCCTCTGCCTCCTCTGGTCTCTCTGTGACCTCTGCAATCCTCTAGTCTCTCTGTCTCCTATGCCTCCTCTAGTCTCTCTTTGGCCTCTGCCTCCTCTGGTCTGTCTGTGTCCTCTGCCTCCTCTCGTCTCTCTGTGGCCTCTGCCTCCTCTGGTCTCTCTACCTCCTCTGGTCTCTCTGTGGCCTCTGCCTCCTCTGGACTTTCTGTGTCCTCTGCCTCTTCTGCCTCCTCTGGTCTCTCTGTGGCCTCTGCCTCCTCTGGTCTCTCTGTGGCCTCTGCCTTCTCTGGTCTCTCTTTGGCCGCTGCCTCCTCTGGTCTGTCTGTGTCCTCTGCCTCCTCTCATCTCTCTGTGGCCTCTGCCTCCTCTGGTCTCTCTGTCTCCTCTGCCTCCTCTGGTCTCTCTGCCTCCTCTGGTCTCTCTGTGGCCTCTGCCTCCTCTGGTCTCTAATGTGGCTTCTGCCTTTTCTGGTTTCTCTCTGGCCGCTGCCTACTCTGGTCTCTCTGAGGTATCTGTCTTTTCTGGTCTCTCTGCCTCCTCATCCTCCTCTGGTCTCTCTGTGGCCTCTGCCTCCTCAGGTCTGTCTGTGTCCTCTGCCTCCTCTGGTCTCTCTGTGGCCTCTGCCTCCTCTTGTCTCTCTGTCTCCTCTGCCTCCACTGGTCTCACTGTGGCCTCTGCCTCCACTCGTCTTTCTGTGGACTCTGCATCCTCTGGTCTTTCTGTGGCCTCTCCCTTCTTTGGTCTCTCTGCCTCCTATGCTTTCTCTCGTCTCTCTGTGGCCTCTGCCTCCTCTAGTCTCTCTGTCTCCTTTGCCTCCTCTGGTCTCTCTGCTTCCTCCACCTCCTCTGGTCTCTCGGTGGCCTCTGCCTCCTCTGGTCTCTCTGTGGCCTCTGCCTTCTCTTGTCTCTCTGCCTCCTCTGTCCATTCTGGTCTCTCTGCCTCCACTGGTCTCTCTATTGCCTCTGCCTCCTATGGTCTCGCTGTGGCCTCTGCCTCCTCGGGTCTCTTTGTCTCCTTTGCCTACTCTATTCACTCTGTGGCCTCTTCCTCCTCTGGTCTCTCTGCCTCTCTGCCTCCT
This sequence comes from Neodontobutis hainanensis, assembly GCA_024349245.1. Classification (NCBI taxonomy): domain Eukaryota; kingdom Metazoa; phylum Chordata; class Actinopteri; order Gobiiformes; family Odontobutidae; genus Neodontobutis; species Neodontobutis hainanensis. Next base: position 37,271 of record JALDNG010003080.1, on the reverse strand, counting down.
CTGCTCTAACTGCCTCCTTTGGTCTCTCTGTCTCTCTGACTCCTCTGGTCTCTCTATGGCCTCAGCCTCCTCTGGTCTCTCTGTGGCTTCTGCCTTCTGGTCTCTCTCTGGCTGCTGCCTTCTGGTCTCTCTGAGGCATCTGCCTTTTCTGGTCTGTCTGCCTCCTCTGCCTCCCCTGGTCTTTCGGTGGCCTCTGCCTCCTCTGGTCTCTCTGTGGCCTCTGCCTCCTCTAGACTCTCCATGCCTCCTGGTCTTTCTGTGGCCTCTGCCTTCCTCTGGTCTCTCTGCCTCCTCTGCTTCCTCTGGTCTCTCTGTGGCCTCTGCCTCCACTGGTCACTCTGTCTCCTTTGCCTCTTCTAGTCTCTCTGTGGCCTCTGCCTCCTCTGGTCTGTCTGTGTCCTCTGCCTCCTCTGGTCTCTCTGTGGCCTCTGCCTCCTTTTGTCTCTCTGTCTCCTCTGCCTGCACTGGTCTCTCTGTGGCATCTGCCTCCACTCGTCTCTCTGTGGCCTCTGCATCCTCTGGTCGTTCTGTGGCCTCTGCCTTCTTTGGTCTCTTTGCCTCCTCTGCTTCCTCTCGTCTCTCTTTGGCCTCTGCCTCCTCTGGTCTCTCTGTCTCCTTTGCCTCCTCTGGACTCTCTCTGCCTCCTCTGCCTCCTCTGGTCTCTCTGTGGCCTCTGCCTCCTCTGGTCTCTCTGTGGCCTCTGCCTTCTCTTGTCTCTCTGCCTCTCTGTCCATTCTGGTCTCTCTGCCTACACTGGTCTCTCTGCCTCTGCCTCCTCTGGTGTCTCTCTGGCCTTTGCCTCTTCTAGTCTCTCTGCCTTCTCTGTCTCCTCTAGTCTCTCTGCCTCTGCCTCCTCTGGTCTCTCGGTGGCCTCTGCCTCCTCTGGTCTCTCTGTGGCCTCTGCCTTCTCTTGTCTCTCTGCCTCCTCTGTCCATTCTGGTCTCTCTGCCTCCACTGGTCTCTCTATTGCCTCTGCCTCCTCTGGTCTCTCTGTGGCCTCTGCCTCCTCGGGTCTCTTTGTCTCCTCTGCCTCCTCTATTCACTCTGTGGCCTCTCCCTCCTCTGGTCTCTCTGCCTCCTCTGCCTCCTCTGCTCTAACTGCCTCCTTTGGTCTCTCTGTCTCTCTGACTCCTCTGGTCTCTCTATGGCCTCAGCCTCCTCTGGTCTCTCTGTGGCTTCTGCCTTCTCTGGTCTCTCTCTGGCTGCCTGCTCTGGTCTCTCTGAGGCATCTGCCTTTTCTGGTCTCTCTGCCTCCTCTGCCTCCCCTGGTCTTTCTGTGGCCTCTGCCTCCCTGGTCTCTCTGTGGCCTCTGCCTCCTCTAGACTCTCCTTGCCTCCCTGGTCTTTCTGTGGCCTCTGCCTTCCTCTGGTCTCTCTGCCTCCTTTGCTTCCTCTCGTCTCTCTGTGGCCTCTGCCTCCTCTGGTCACTCTGTCTCCTTTGCCTCTTCTAGTCTCTCTGTGGCCTCTGCCTCCTCTGGTCTGTCTGTGTCCTCTGCCTCCTCTGGTCTCTCTGTGGCCTCTGCCTCCTTTTGTCTCTCTGTCTCCTCTGCCTGCACTGGTCTCTCTGTGGCATCTGCCTCCACTCGTCACTCTGTGGCCTCTGCATCCTCTGGTCGTTCTGTGGCCTCTGCCTTCTTTGGTCTCTTTGCCTCCTCTGCTTCCTCTCGTCTCTCTGTGGCCTCTGCCTCCTCTGGTCTCTCTGCCTCCTCTGCCTCCACTGGTCTCTCTATTGCCTCTGCCTCCTCTGGTCTCTCTCTGGCCTCTGCCTCTTCTAGTCTCTCTGCCTTCTCTGTCTCCTCTAGTCTCTCTGTGGCCTCTGCCTCCTCTGGTCTCTCTGTGGCCTCTGCCTCCACTGGTCTCTCTGTGACCTATGCCTCCTCTGGTCTCTCTCTGGCCTCTGCCTCCTCTGGTCTCTCTCTGGCATCAGCCTTTTCTGCTCTCTCCGCCTCCTCTGCCTGCTCTGGTCTCTCTGTGGCCTCTGCCTCCACTGGTCTCTCTGTGACCTATGCCTCCTCTGGTCTCTCTGTGGCCGCTGCCTCCTTTGGTCTCTCTCTGGCATCAGCCTTTTCTGCTCTCTCCGCCTCCTCTGCCTGCTCTTGTCTCTCTGTGGCCTCTGCCTCCTCTGGACTCTCTGCCTCCTCTCGCTATTCTGTGGCCTCTGCTTCCTCTGGTCTCCCTGCCCCGTTGTCTCCTCTGGTCTCTCTGCGGCCTGTGCCTCCTCTGGTCTTTCTGTGAACTCTGCCTCCTCTGGTCTCTCTGTGTACTCTGCATCCTCTGGTCTCTCTTTGGCCTCTGCCTCCTCTGGTCTCTCTGCCTCTTCTGCCTCCTCTTGTCTCTCTGCTTCCACTGGTCTCTCTCTTGCCTCTGCCTCCTCTGGTCTCTCTGTCTCCTCTGCCTCCTCTACTCTCTCTCTGGACACTTCCTCCTCTGCTCTCTCTGCCTCCCCTGCCTCCTCTGGTCTCTCTGCCTACTCTGGTCTCTCTGTCTCTCTGCCTCCTCTGCTCTCTCTGTCGTATCTGCCTCCTCTGGTCTCTCTATAGCATCTGCCTTTTGTGGTCTCTCGGCCTCCTCTGCCTCCTCTGGTCTCTCTGTGGCCTTTGCCTTCACTGGACTCTGTGCCTCCTCTGGTCACTCTGTGGCCTTTGCCTCCTCTGGTCTCTCTGCCTCCTCTACCTCCACTAGTCTCTCTGCCTCCTCTGGTCTCTCTGTGGCCTCTGCCCCCTCTGGTCTCTCTGCCTCCACTGGTCTCTCTATTGCCTCTGCTTCCTCTGGTCTCTCTGTGGCCTCTGCCTCCTCTGGTCTCTCTGCCTTTTCTGCTTCCTCTCGCCTCTCTGTGGCCTCAGCCTCCTCTGGTCTCTCTGTGGCCTCTGCCTTCTCTGGTCTCTCTCTGGCCGCTGCCTACTCTGGTCTCTCTGAGGCATCTGCCTTTTCTGGTCTCTCTGCCTCTTCTGCCTCTCCTGGTCTCTCTGTGGCCTCTGTCTCCTCTAGACTCTCCTTGCCTCCCCTTTCTGTGGCCTCTGCCTCCTCTGGTCTCTCTGTCTCCTCTGCCTCCTCTAGTCACTCTGTGGCCTCTGCCTCCTCTGGTCTCTCTGCCTCCTCTGCCTCCTCTGTTCTAACTGCCTCCTCTGGTCTCTCTGTCTCTCTGCCTCTTCTGGTCTCTTTGTGTCCTCTGCCTTCTCTGGTCTCTCTGCCTCCTCTGGTCTCTCTGCTGCCGCTGGCTCCTCTGGTCTCTCTGTGCCATCTGCCTTTTCTGGTCTCTCTGCCTCCTATGCGTTCTCTAATCACTCTGCCTGCTTTGGTCTCTCTGTATTTCTTCCTTCTCTGAACTCTCGGTGGCCTCTGCCTCCTGTGGCCTCTCTGCCCCGTTGCCTCCTCTGGTCTCTCTGTCTCCTCTGCCTCCACTGGTCTCTCTGCCTTCTCTGCCTCCTCTGCTTTCTCTACCTCCACTGGTCTCTCTGTGACCTCTGCAATCCTCTCATCTCTCTGTGGCCTCTGCCTCTTCTGGTCTCTCTGTGGCCTCTGCATCCTCTCGTCTCTCTGACTCCTCTTGCCTCTCTGTCTTTCTGCCTTCTCTGAACTCTCGGTGGCCTCTGCCCCTCTGGTCTCACTGTGGGCTCTGCCTCCTCTGGTCTCTCTGCCTCCTCTGCCTCCTCTGGTCTCTCTGTGGCCTCTGCCTCCTCTGGTCTCTCTGTAGCCGCTGCATTCTCTTGTCTGTCTGCCTCCTATGCCCCCTCTGGTCTCTCTGTCTCCACTGGTCTCTCTCTTGCCTCTGCTTCCGCTCGTCTCTCTGTGGCCTCTGCCTCCTCTGGTCTCTATATGGCTATCTAATAGTAGGTGTCAGCTGCTCCCTTCAGGGTTGCCACAGGGGAGGGATCCATATATTTAGAGTGGCATATATTTTTATCCAGGATGCCCTTCCTGACACAACGCTCTCTATTTTTATAGACCTGTAGTAATGCTGCATTCATGTGGTCCTCGGGAACTCGGGAATACAGTGCATCTGTGAAGTATTCACAGTGCTTCGCTTTTTCCACATTTTGTAATGTTACAGCCTTATTTCAAAATGGATTAAATTGATTGTTTGCCTCAAAATTTTACAAACTTATCCTTGAGTGATCCATACAGAGCCAGCCTTGAACACCTCCGGAGAAATCTGAAAATGGATGTGCACCAACGCTAACCATCCAACCTGATGGAACTTGAGAGGTTCTGCAAAGAAGACTGGGAGAAACTGCCCAAACATTGTTGTGCCCAGCTCATAGCATCAGACTCAAAAGGCTTGAGGCTGTAATTAGGGCCAACGAAGCTTAAACAAAGTTTTGGCTGTAAATAATTATGTACATGTGCTTTTTGTTTTCATTTTTAATAAATTTGCAAAGAATTCAAACCTTCTTTCATGTTGTCATCATGGGCTATAGTTTGTAGGATTTTGAGGCAAATAATAAATTGAATCCATTTTGAAATAAGGATGTAACTTAACAAAATGTAGAAAAAGTGAAGCGCTGTGAATACTTTCTGTATTTGAGAAATGCACATGAACATGTCTAAACATCAGTCCTGCGATGCTATATATTCCGACCTTACGAGCTGAAATCATGTGAACACATCCCGAGATTCTGAGGACCACATTAACGCACCAAAGTTATGAGAATTTTTAGAAATGAATAAAAGTTGCATGTGTGTATTACTCTGTGCAAGGGTGAACACTTTGCAGGTTCGGATGAGGCTGGGATTAATGGGAAGTTTGTCGTCCAGGTTCAGCACAGTGAGTACGCGAAGATTAGAGACATCGCCAGCACCAGCAGGTCCAGACAATTCCAGCTAAAGGTTCACATATTACATTAGACACTATTGACAAAACAGACTTGCGCTTATTTATGTGCCTTACTTGTTATTTATAAACCTCCGTCCGCCAAACGCCACAGGTTTGAGCACAATGTCAATGATGAGGATGGCAAAGAAACCGTAGAAAGTGTAATCCATGAGATTATCTATGTACTAAGCAGACAACAAAAATAAATAAATCAATATGCCCTTATAGTTTAGAGATGTTCCTGAGGCAGTGGGTTGACATTACGAGTCTGATTGTAATGTTCCAACATCATGATAAAGACATTGAAAATGATCACCCCTGACATGAGCAGCTCCAGGATGAGGCTCGTGCACAATGTGTGGATCAAGCGCCGCACTCGCGAGTAGCGGGTGTAATATAGCGCTGTAAAAATAAAAATAAACCAACAAAAGGCCTAACAACCACAATCAAACACTGCAATACTGGGCTCAGTGGCCTAGATGTGACTAACCGTTCCGTGTTAGGGTCATTTTCGCCTGTGTGAGGTCCCCTCTTTGGATTTTCTGTTTTTGCTGGGCTGTTGTGCGTCCTTGGTGTCCTGTGTACAGGGCCCTACGCAATTAACCCCTCCCAACAAGCTCCTAACCAGAAATAGGTGGTCAGATGAAATTCTGACATGTCAGAATTCTCGGTCGCAGCAAACCATCCGGTTGTACAGTGTGTGAGCACATTAATCGTGATCTTTGGCTTTCCTCGACGTGATCTACTCAAACAGTATGAGTTGTGTGTGTGCCCAGCTTTAGTGTTCTCTCTTCTTTAGAGCTCTTTAAAAACACAATAGTAGGTGTCAGCTGCTCCCTTCAGGGTTGCCACAGGAGGGATCCATATATTTAGAGTGGCATATATTTTTATCCAGGATGCCCTTCCTGACACAACGCTCTCTATTTTATAGACCTGTAGTAATGCTGCATTCATGTGGTCCTCGGGAACTCGGGAATACAGTGCATCTGTGAAGTATTCACAGTGCTTTTTTTTCCACATTTTGTAATGTTACAGCCTTATTTCAAAATGGATTAAATTGATTGTTTGCCTCAAAATTTTACAAACTTATCCTTCAGTGATCCAGACAGAGCCAGCCTTAAACACCTCCGGAGAAATCTGAAAATGGATGTGCACCGACGCTAACCATCCAACCTGATGGAACTTGAGAGGTTCTGCAAAGAAGACTGGGAGAAACTGCCCAAACATTGTTGTGCCCAGCTCATAGCATCAGACTCAAAAAGGCTTGAGGCTGTAATTAGGCCAACGAAGCTTAAACAAAGTTTTGGCTGTAAATAATTATGTACATGTGCTTTTTTGTTTTTCATTTTTAATAAATTTGCAAAGAATTCAAACCTTCTTTCATGTTGTCATCATGTTGTCATGTTGTCATAGTTTGTAGGATTTTGAGGTTAATAATGATTTCATTTCCATTTTGAAATAAGGATGTAACTTAACAAAATGTAGAAAAAGTGAAGCGCTGTGAATACTTTCTGTATTTGAGAAATGCACATGAACATGTCTAAACATCAGTCCTGCGATGCTATATATTCCGACCTTACGAGCTGAAATCATGTGAACACATCCCGAGATTCTGAGGACCACATTAACGCACCAAAAGTTATGAGAATTTTTAGAAATGAATAAAAAGTTGCATGTGTGTATTACTCTGTGCAAGGGTGAACACTTTGCAGGTTCGGATGAGGCTGGGATTAATGGGAAGTTTGTCGTCCAGGTTCAGCACAGTGAGTACGAAAGATTAGAGACATCGCCAGCACCAGCAGGTCCAGACGATTCCAGCTAAAGGTTCACATATTACATTAGACACTATTGACAAAACAGACTTGCGCTTATTTATGTGCCTTACTTGTTATTTATAAACCTCCGTCCGCCAAACGCCACAGGTTTGAGCACAATGTCAATGATGAGGATGGCAAAGAAACCGTAGAAAGTGTAATCCATGAGATTATCTATGTACTAAGCAGACAACAAAAATAAATAAATCAATATGCCCTTATAGTTTAGAGATGTTCCTGAGGCAGTGGGTTGACATTACCGGAGTCTGATTGTAATGTTCCAACATCATGATAAAGACATTGAAAATGATCACCCGGACATGAGCAGCTCCAGGATGAGACTCGTGCACAATGTGTGGATCAAGCGCGCGCACTCGCGAGTAGCGGGTGTAATATAGCGCTGTAAAAAATAAAAATAAACCAACAAAAGGCCTAACAACCACAATCAAACACTGCAATACTGGGCTCAGTGGCCTAGATGTGACTAACCGTTCCGTGTTAGGGTCATTTTCGCCTGTGTGAGGTCCCCTCTTTGGATTTTCTGTTTTTGCTGGACTTCGTTGAATGTGTCGACCATGGTCCCGATGAACATGTCCAGCAGGAGGATGCTCATTATTATAACAGATAGAAAGTACAGAGCCATCCAGGTCTTGTTGTTTGTCACAGGCTGAAAAACAAAACACAACTGATAAATTCACAAAGGATCAGCGTGATCCAATCCACTTTAACTATTCCTGCTTAAGGTTGTGTTTTGTATAAGTTACTTATACAGTGAGAAAATACATTTATTAATAACAATAAAGATAGTTATCAGTTTTATTGAGTCATAGATTTCTTTAAGTGTTGTTATGTTATATTTATTTTTCTACACCAATCCTTATAACAAGATTTTCTTTTCAGAGAGGACTCGGTCTCCTCTGGTGTTAAGTCTCGTTTTGTTTAGTGATAATACCTGAAGGTCTTCTCCGACAGCGTCGAGGCCGTCGTGACATGATATTCACCCATCCGTCCTTAGTACATCACAAACAGTGACATTAAGGCCTGGAAGAAAACAAAAACTACTCAACAACTACCACTTTTGAATATGTTTAGTCTATCTCCAGCCTCCTCGTTTATACCTGGAGAATGTTGTCGAAATTGAATGTTCTTCTTTGCCAGCTTAGGTTTGACATCAGGCATTCGGTCTTGTTGGTGATGCTTCTGACAATACCGAATTCTTTGTCCACACAATTGTAAAAGGCTCCTTAAAAGCTAGTCAACCAAGGCACACAGGTTTGCAGTGATATGGTAAATACTTTGGCTGAATTCAAATATTGTTCCTTAACCTTTGAATACAACGTCCTAAAGTCAACAGTGAGAGGTCAGGAGTGTCCTTGTCAAGTTAGGAAAGGAGCATCAGCGGGGTTTTGACACATCTGATTCCACTAACCTCATCAGGAATGTTGAACATTGACGCACATTGACATAACAAAACTACACATCCTAACAAAAGACTACAACAAGCACCTAATCCTGAAAAAGTCAGTCATAAGACGCTGTAGCTCTAGAGCAGTGTCTTTTTCAGTTGATGCAGAGTGACTTTAAATTCATCACAAACTCTTCACATGAAACAAAATTTTGGTCGTATTCAGAAAAGATTGGGGCTGGTGGTGCAGTGGATTGTGGAAAGTCAGTAAGCTCCTAACCTTTCAGAACATCCATAGGTTTAAAGAAGCAGTGGAGCTCCTATCTTAGCTCCTTTCCTTACTAAAGTGAGAACTCAAACATCTGTGTGTTCTAAGTGTTCTAAGCTATTTGAGACATTCAGATTCAGCCTCATGTGTGGTTGAATTATCTTACCTGCACACCAAGGACTCCATAGAAAAAGAAAAAAACAGCACTGATTATAATAATGTTAGTAATTGGTTTGACTGAAGCTAGGAGACCGTCCATGGCCAGCTTCAATCTTGTTGCGTGTTTGAGGACCCTGGAACAAAGAGACATACAAAACATGTATAAGTGCCATGTAAGAGCCACTCGCTGAAAAGCCTGGCTGCTTTAGGAGGAGTAGGGGCAGTACAAGTCATGATCACTTTGGGGAATGTTTCGTCCTAAATATACATACTCCACTGTACTATTTTTGCAAAACCCTGGCAATATTGAGAAACAGTTATTAAATGGTGGAGTTAAACACAGCGGTCTATTGATGGAAAAATTTAAATCTTGTCTCTTGTTCACGTCTATGACATACTGACCCAACCTGTAACGGTCAATGAAAACATGGCTACTCCTGAACGCCTCTAACTGACTTACCTCAGTGGGCGAAGTGTGCGAAGGATCGTAGAACCTTGAGGATCCCCATGATTCTTCTATTATTGTGCAGTGGATCACTCAGTGAGAGAATGACATCAGCTAGAGACACTATCACCAACACCCCGTCTAGGGCGTTCTCGGGAATGGCAGTAGCTGTCTTTCCCAATCACCACACCCAAGGCTATGATCTGGTGTTAAAGAACAGTAAGAGTCAAATCAAAAATAACTCAAAATGTTTTTAGAAATACTTGTATATTGTTTACCTTTAAAACCATTTCTAGTGTAAAGAGGCCGGTAAAGACATAGTCACAATAAGTCAGGACAAGTCGCTCCTAAAGACAAAGACATACAGTTTTTTTATCTAATATATCTAATATGAACCTATCTCATATTTTCCAGGTTCTGAGGGAAATAGATGTATTTGAGAATGCATTTGTCTCACCGTGCTTCCGTCAGAGATGCTGGGTCTTTCCAAAGCCAAGGTGATACAGCTCAGAACAACGACTAAAAGAATGAGGCGGGCGAACTTAACAGAGGCATTGATCTGATTGCAGACAACACGGAACCTAAACAAAAGCACACAATTACCTCAGGACTGAGCTGTAAAAGGAAAAGTGACTTCTTCAGTTCAATTCAGTTTATCTGCCATTTGCAGATTAAAACTCTTCTATCGATATGCATATATAAGTATGCACTTTCACAGATTAAAAAGTAAAAACAGTGAAAGGTGTTTTTAATAAACAGCAGGGTTGTAGTCGAGTCACCAGTTTTTTAGTACAAGGCACTTTCAAATCCTCAGTTTTCAAGTTCAAGACACCAAAACTAGTCCGAGTTGTGGGTGAGTTGTCAACATGGTTATTTACATCATCAACAGAAACGTTTAAGATATTTAAGTTATATAAGTCATTTAAGAATATATCATACCAACTGTTTTGAACATTCATAACTTAACAACTTTTTTAAACAGGCCCGGCTTTTCTTGAAATGCTGCTAATAGCTTAATTATTGCTAGTTTGACTGTAATAACTTATTTAATATAACATTAAAATCAAATAAATATAACATGAGCGCATTTTGGTCCTTGTTGTTATTGTTTATTGTTCCAACATTCTGAGATAAAATTACATGAACACATCAAAGTAGAAGAAGAACAACTTCCTAACTGGGATAATTTGATTTTCCAAGGACCACATGAATGCACCATAAAGTCACCACAAAAATTGAAATTTGAGTTACCTTCAATTGATGAAACAAGTTCAAGTTAAATCCAAATATATTTGAGTCCATTCAAATCACCAAATGTTGAACCAAATCATCTGATCAACTGATACATTGATTTGGATTTGATTTGTGTGTCTATTTAGAAGATATTTAATGCTGTTTTTTGCTCACACTTAAAAGTACTATAAACGTATTAATTATGAGCTGTTTATATCTAAGTCTGAAAGCTAGACAATCTGCACGTCTCTTTTAAGTCATGGGGCAATGTCTACCTGATCAAAAAGCAGGTATCTGGCAAAGACCGAAGCTCATTGAGGGGAGTTTCCAAATCTACTTTTTCCAATTTTCAGGGGGAAGACAGCGGTACAAAGCTCTAAAGCATGGTTACGCTGAAAAGTAGTGCAGGTCTCAAAGCAAAGCGAAGCCATTACACACAGACAGAGCAGACAGGTGTCACACCTGTCAGGACGGTCCAGGCCCAGGAAGAGAAGAGGAATGTAGCACCGATGAGTTAGGGACTGTAATTTTCTGATCCTCCAAACACAGAGCTAAGCTCCTGATCAGCTGTGCCCGAGGACTTGTGTTCTGTTCTAAAGCCCTGCTTTATCTTTGTCTAAACCTTTACACTTTCTCGGCCTCGATCATAACATGTACATTTGTATTTAGCCATGCGCTGTCCTGGCTGTAGCACATTGATAAAAATATATATATATAATGTTTGTAGATTATTCATTCATTATTAATGTTTTAGGCTGCAAGCCCAAATTATTTAAATATTAAATATTAAATAGTTCTAAATGCTAAATTTCTAAATTTCTAAATGCACATACTGATGCCTGCATCAGTATGTGCTTTAACTAAGATCAGCTGTTTTACCACACACGCTTTTTAACCACCACCTCTCACGGGGCTGGCAGAGCCACAGACGAGCACGAGGAAGCGGGTCAGGAACAAGATAGCAAATATACCCCCGTCTTGATCACCACCAGGCCTGTTTTGTTGCAGGATCTGTGCTGTATTGTTCTACTGCAGCTGCAGCTGTCCGAGTCTGAGTCAGGACCATCAAAACCAACTCCAAGTTCATTGAGGCCTACGCCTGAGTCACTGGCAGCCAGTTCTGCTCAGCCTTTACTTAAACCCAATGAGAGAACAAAGCCTAACTGCTCCTCTGATTGGATTAAATTAAATTAATTCTCTATTTGTTGGAAAGCAAGGGGGCTATACTGTAACAATAATAAATAAGTACTTTCTCCTTATTACCCTCCTTGTCTACAATAGCTTACACAGCAGGTATATAAATAAATACAAATATTATTGTAATGCCAGTTGTGTGTGTTTGCTTTTGTGTTAAGCTTACTTGTTCTGGAGAAAACAGGAAGAGTGACCACTCCTTATGATCTATGAACCATTTTGGATAACGAGGTGTCTGCAGTAAAAATCAAAAAAGAAAACAGACATTTAAAAGATTACATCAACATTAAAGCTTGATTAAAAGTAGTAAGTTGTATTTCATAATGTCTTTTTCACATCTTACGTTTTCTACTGCTGCGGTCACTGAAGTCTGTGTGTCTTCGTGTGAGATAATGGAATGGGCCTAGGACAACAGAGTTTTTTTGGACAAACACATCATCAAGCCACTATACTGTAGGCACACTGCGCACAAGTTACAAATAACAGATTACAGATGTAAAAATTTAAACACTGTGTGATTTGTAGCCTTTTTAAAAGACTATTACAGGTATTAAAGTACTGTGAGGTTTAGTCCAATGTGTATTTTTACATTTTATTTTTTTAAAGGTTGGGGAGACTGGCTTTGTAATAATAACAAATTTGTTAATCTGTCATCTCTGTTATTGTCAGGAGCATTGCATTAATGATTGGGGGGACATACTCAGAATTCAACTCTTTCTCAGAATGTAATGATCTTGAAAAATGCTGAAGCAAATTAGATTTGGAACTGGGCCGTGTAATACTTATTACACTATACGTTTTTCTATTGCCTTTTCTCTGCCCAGAATTATGCATTTTATTTTTTTCTACGACAAAAACATATTTAAATGATCTTCGTTACAATGAGTTCTTGCACACTCTCACCACGTGCCACTGTGTAAAACAGCGACCGAACCCAGCAGCACACAAATCTGTGGCCTGTGCTCTGTAAATATTTACTGTAGACATCCCGTTAGCCCCACACCCTGTCCCAGCGGAGGACAGTGGGGCTGGTGCTGCCTGTTAAAGGGGTTTGTCTCAAAACAGAGACTGTGGATGTGATGTGGTTTTATTGGCATAAAGAGCAAAGGGCGGGAAATATAAAACATTTTTGACCTTGACCTTTCTGTTTTAAAGTCTTCTGTCTCTGATGTTGGGGCCACTCAAAATGTTCAGCTAAACTCTAAAACATCATCTAAAAAGGGAATTAGATGATGTTTTGACTGTAATTTTCTTGAGGAGGACCCATCAACATCAAATATCCCAGCCCTGACTCACTGCATATCAATTATTATGCATCAGTGATGTATGAAAACAAAAATGGTCCTTACCAGAACTTGGAAATTACGAACCACGATGCTCACAAGCACGTTCAGGAGTAAATGTTTCCCTAGCATTATCACAGCAACGAAAAAACATGCCCAGGGGCTGGTGGTGATCATGCCGTTGTACATCACGTAATTCCAGTCTTCCTGGGTCAGAATCTACATCAGAGAATAAGACAAAAAAGTTGTGAGCGCAAAAGTGCATCAGCAGGGGACCTCCGGGAGTTTCCAGGAAGGTTTTAGGGTCCTTTTAATAAAAATTATTAGATTTTATGTCCATATTGCCAATACAACTAATGACAAGACAATCATTTAAAAGCCATGACAATTCAACCTGGAAATTACATTTTACATTTCCCTTGACTTTTCCAACTCAAATCTAAATTGTAAATAAAAAGGATTATATTTATCCATTAAAGAATTACAAAAAACATGGTCAACAAATTATATGCAGCATTCAAGGGATTCTCAAACAGTCTTATTTGTTTGCAATCATTTTGATCACCCTTAACCTTTTTCTTTTTGATTTGATCAGTGTGTCTGTGTTACAGCTTATAGCATGAATTTCTGCAGAATGTTTCTCTTCAGTGACTCTCACAGATCTATTATACACCCTTGACACTTTCTGCTCTCTCCTGGGGACCCTCCAGCCAAAAATGCACATAAATAAAATTAAATAAACACTGAAACATCAATATTTTTGTTCTCCATGAATCCCTGAACCAAACCTACCAAATACTCAAAATGTTTCAGGATTAAACTGATTGAATATTTGGTTGCCTGAATGTTTTTAATACTTAGTAGTATTAGGAGTCGGAAGAGACCCCAATTAGTGCTGTTACAAAGCAGACCAGGCTCACCTGAAACACAGTGAGCATCGACCACAGGATGGAGTCAAAGTTTGTCCGTCTATGCACATCTTGTGTGGGAAAGTTGAATTTTGACCCAAAGCAGTGCATCCCCAGTAGACTGGAATAACAGAGACATAGTCAGTAAACCTGCACTGGTAGAACCTCTATCTCTCTATTCTGAGAAGTACATGCCTGAAAACAAAAATGAAAAGCAGCAACAGGGACCAGAGTGGAACGGCCTCTTTCATGGTCTTCATCAGCACTAGAACTTGTTTCCACAGGTTAGGATGGGACATAATGAGGCGCACTAGACGAAGCAAACGAAGACATGCAGCACCGCCAGCATACTGCCACCTGTCGTCAGGTGCTCCATACAACTGGTACACAAAGAACCTTCAGCGTTGTGGGACAATTCTTTAGATTACATTTAGGACACCCACATTACCTTGTAATAACAATGATGAAGTCCAGCAGATTATTAAACTCTCTGAAGTAATCAAATGAATGTATTATTAACTTCAGCACCATCTCCGTGAAGAAGATAGCATCGATGAAAATGTTACTGATCAGGAGTAACCCGTCCACCAGAGAGGCTGTGAGAAAAGACACAAAGGAAAAAGGAAATCAGGAAATAAATCTTTGTATTTATTTTATAGATGTATTATACTGTGCTGTTCAGTGCATATTTTCATTTCATGGGCTTTAAAATAAGTAGGTAAATTTCTAAAACTTAAGGGTGCATAATTAAAATAATCTTGCATTCTTCCAGGCATTCTTGCATTATCTTAAGCATTTACACCTGGAACACTGAACCAAATAAATGATACGGTTTATGATATCACTGCACTGTCCCAACTTTAAGCCCCCGGGTCAGAACCAATCCCACAGAAACTGAAACTAGACAACATGTGTGAGGAATGTAATGAGCCTGCTCTGTGCCAAATCAACAGTGGCCATGACGTATTCCACAAACCAGTTCTAATTATACACTTGTGCTCATAAGTACATATCCTGGAAGAATTTGGAAATTTTGGGAGTTGAGAATATGAATGAACTTTTTTATTCATAGTTAGTGGTTTGGTGAAGCCATTTATTATAAAAACATTTGTGTTTACTCTTTTAAAATGATAATGACAACAGACACGATCCAAATGAACTTGTTTAAAAGATTACACAAACAACTACAAGGTTAAGACAACATTGCCCAATCAATGATGCAATTCACAGCTACATATGCTGCACTATTCCAGACGCTAGTGAGACTTGAACATGCATATTGAGTCTTCTCTGTCTCAGGCCTGTCTTGTGGTGAATAAATCTTCTGCTCTAAGTCATACATTCTGTGTCTTTCAGTCTATCTTGTCTCAAATCCAATCGGCTAAATAGAGGTGGTCAGCAGCTTTCTACAACAGTGAGGTCCAAAGCGTCACTAGTACCTCTAGTACTACACACAATATCTACTAGAAGTACTAGTGTGCTCAAAAATGTGCACTGGTAATAGTAGCTTTCCATAGAAGGGTTAACTAAGAATCCCCCATGTGTCTCACCCGTTTGATCCTCAGGAAAGTAGACCGTCTGAAGGCATAAGCTGACAAGCTTCCAATCTTGATCAATAAAGTGGACTGTCAGGCTTAAGTATGGTTCTGAGGTTCGGCTTGACCACAGGTCAGCAGTGGTCGCGAAATATGACACTGACTTAAGTTGTTGCTCCACCCTTTCCCTAACTTCACCATAAAGTGCAGGGATAGCTGCGCGCGAAAAATATTTTCGCCCAGGGAGCTCGTATCTTGGGTCGATGATTGAAATCATTTTCCTGAAGCCCACGTTTTCCACCGTAGTAAAGCGGCATCATGTCCTTAGCCAAGAAGTTTGTTACAGCCTTTGTAATGTCTTTATGACGTTTAGACTGTTTGTCATAAGGCATGAATGCAGCGATCTGTGTTTGCTGCATGGGTTTCTCTTTGACACAACTGGTGTTGGGGATGATGATGGTGGTGTTGTTTGATGGCCAGGTTGTTGGCTTAAACTTTTATGGTGCCTCATCTTCTGACTCTCAGAATGTTCTATCGGGTGGAACTGCTTCAGATGGTGGAACAGATTTGATGTGTTCCGCTGCTAGTCGGCACTACTCTCCGGCACATTTTGCAGCACGCTGAAACCTGAAGTTTATCAGCTCTCAGATAGCCGAACCACTTCCATACCACTGAATTAGTCTTTCCTCTCTTATCAACTATTTCGTCTGATTTCTCCTCACTTGTGGAAGCTCGTTCAGTCAAATTTGTATTGCCGTCAGGGCGCTCATTTTGTAGCTAAAATTTGCGGCGTTGGAGATATCAGCCTACTACTGCTGTGCTGAGCACTGCTTTCGTGACTCTGCGGTGTACGTCATCACAAAAGTAGCCAATGGTGTTCTGCTCTTTCTGACGGCTGCGCACCTAACGTCAGTCAGTGACAAATGCTGTTATATTATTATTATAATATATATTATTATATCGAAATATCGAAAATGTGTTTAATAATCATATCATCGTTATTGAAAAAAAAAATATTGCGATATATATTGATATTGAATTATTGTCCAGCCCTAGTTTAACCTCAACATTCGGTAGGTTCAGAAGAGTGGTGTTGTAACGTAGCTGACGAGCAGGGGTCAAGTGAGCTGTCTTTTGTTCAGTCAGAATGTTGGAGACAGCATGTGGAGCAAAAGGGTGAGATGACTGTAGCCTACATAGGGACGAGAGGCAATTATTGCTGCTTCACAGGCTGCTAAAGGACGGAGACATGATGGGTGGCCTCTAGCAACAGGATCAAGGTGTGTCGAGAAGTAACCCACAGGCTTCAGCAGCTGTCCCTGTTTTTGGGCGAGAACAGAATTCATACAACCATCACGTTCATCAACAAATTGGAAAAAAGGCTTGTCAGGGTTTGGCAATGCCAATGCAGGGGCTGTCTGTAGTAGCAGTTTCAAATGAGTAAATGCAGAGTCAGCCTCAGGTGTCCATGTGAATTTGGAGTGAAGTGTCATGTCTTTTTTCAGAGTAAGATCACGTAGTGGGCGTTCTACAGTAGAGTAATTTGGAATAAAAGTTCTGCAGTAAGAGCACATGCCAAGGAAAGACAGTATTTGTTTCTTAGTCATTGGTTTTGGGAAGTTGGCAATGGCTGTCACCCTGTCTGTAGTAATGCTTTTTTGTGAGTGAGTGATGACATGACCAAGAAACTGAACTTTCTGTTTTACAAACTGAATTTTAGAAAGTGAAACCTTGTGGCCCTGCTCAGCTAGGTGATTTAATAGAAGCAGTGTGTCAGTCTCACACTGCTCCTTCGTGTCTGAACAGAGCATGATATTATCAACGTGCTGCAAAATGGCAGTGTTGAAGTGTCAAATGAGATAGACTGTCACGTAATGCCTGACAGTAAACACTAGGAGCGCAATTTAGGCCTTGTGGCATTCGAGACCAGGAATAGAGTTTTCCTGCAAATTCAAAGGCAAACCAAAACTGGGAGTCTGGATGGACAGGTACAGAGAAAAAAGCATTTGAAACGTCAACCACAGAGAACCATTTTGAAGTTGTTGGAATTTGTGACATGATGGTGTATGGATTGGGACAGATTGGTGCTGGAGAGTGAATAGCTTCGTTCACAGCACGCAGGTCTTGGACAAAACGCCACTCAGTGGGCATTTCCTGTGGTCTGATCTTTTTTACAGGGAAAATTGGAGTACGGCAGGGAGAGTCAGAGCACTCAACAATTACACCTGCTTTCAGCAGAGAGTCAAAGACTGGTTTTATCCCCTGTTCAGCTTCAGGCTTCAGAGAATATTGACGTGCTTTTGGTCTGTATTCGGACTTTGGAGTTAGTTGGAGAGGTTTACAGTTTTTAATTAAACCTACATTATATTTGTGTTTGGCCCACAATGAGTCTGGTAACTGTGTTAACAGTGGAGACACATCACTGGGTGTGGGAGGCTGAGCATCGACTTTGCGAGTGTGTGACAGGAAGATGGGGTGGAGTCATTTTGAGGAAGAAGGTAGCAGGAGCGGTTACAATTGACTCCTGCAGTGAATGGCACATAGCATGTGTCAAGCTTGAGAGTGGTAAATGTCTGGATTATCTGGGTCTTGTTTCCAGTCTGTAGCTTTTAAACATTTTGCCATAAAAGACCAACATCACGCCATTGTTTGTTATGTGGTTTGGCTATTGAGACATGCGGGGCTGAGTTTTGGATTTTGAAGAACTTTGACAGTTTGTGAGGTAATGGAACATTATAAGCGCAAAAATCTTGGTTAAAGTACAGTCCATTCAGAATGAGTCGGTCAGTAGTTTGTCGGTACCAGCTTTCTTCATACTGTTCATCTGGACCCATGGAGACATGCGCTGTAACATGTAGTGCATTTGCCTTCATGAATTCAGAGGATGAGCTCATGTATTGTTTAGCTTTGTGTAACACATTTGGAGTCAGCAGATGGTCCAATTTCCACTGATACACATACAATGGAGTGGTCACTTCACATTTTATTAAGCAATATTCAGATTTGGTTTGTTTGATTTGAGGAGGCAGTTAGAGCAGAGGAGGCAGAGGAGGGAGAGAGACCAGAGGAGGCAGAGGCCACAGAGTGACTAGAGGAGGCAGAGGAGACAAAGAGACCCGAGGAGGCAGAAGACACAGAGAGACTAGAGGAGGCAGAGGCCACAGAGAATCTAGGATAGGCATAGGCTACAGAGAGACCAGAGGAGAGCAGAGGTTACAGAGAGACCAGTGGAGGTAGAGAGAGCAGAGGAGGCAGAGAAGGCAGAGAGACCAGTGGAGGCAGAGGAGACAGAGTGACCAGAGGAGGCAACGGGGCAGAGAGGCCACAGGAGGCAGAGGCCACAGAGAGACCAGAGGAGGCAGAGGACACAGACAGACCAGAGGAGGCAGAGAGAGCAGAGGAGGCAGAGAAGGCAGAGAGACCAGTGGAGGCAGAGGAGACAGAGAGACCAGAGGAGGCAGAGCCCATAGAGAGACCAGAGGAGGCCGAGGCCATAGAGAGACCAGAGTAGGCAGAGAAAGAGAGACCAGAGGAGGCAGTTAGAGCAGAGGAGGCAGAGGAGGCAGAGAAACCAGAGGAGGTAGAGGCCACAGAGTGACTAGAGGAGGCAGAGGAGACCAAGAGACCAGAGGAGGCAGAGGCAATAGAGAGAGCAGTGGAGGCAGAGAGACCAGAGGGGACAGAGGAGTCAGAGAGACAAGGGAAGGCAGAGGCCACAGAGAGAGCAGAGGAGGCAGAGGCCATAGAGACACCAGAGGAGGTATAGGAGGCAGAGAGAGACCAGAGGAGTTTGAGGAGAAAGAGAGAAACAGAAGAGGCAAAGGAGACAGAGAGACCAGAAAAGGCAGATGCTTCAGAGAGACCAGAGGAGGCAGATGCCTCAGAGAGACCAGAGGAGGCAGCGGCCAAAGAGAGACCAGAGAAGGCAGAGGCCACAGAGAGACCAGAGGAGGCAGAGGAGGCAGAGCACACAGACAGACCAGAGGAGGGAGAGGCCACAGAGAGACCAGAGGAGGCAGAGGAGACAGAGAGACCAGAGGAGGCAGAGGCCACAGAGAGACCAGAGGAGGCAGAGGCCACAGAAAGACCAGGGGAGGCAAGGAGAGTCTAGAGGAGACAGAGGCCACAGAGAGACCAGGAGAGGCAGAAGAGGCAGAGAGACCAGAAAAGGCAGATGCCTCAGAGAGACCAGAGGAGCCAGCGGCAGCAGAGAGACCAGAGGAGGCAGAGAGACCAGAGAAGGCAGAGGATACAAAGAGACCAGAAGAGGCAGAGAGACAGAGAGACCAGAGGAGGCAGTTAGAGCAGAGGAGGCAGAGGAGGCAGAGAGACCAGAGGAGGCAGAGGCCACAGAGTGACTAGAGGAGGCAGAGGAGACAGAGAGACCAGAGGAGGCAGAGGCCACCGAGAGACGAGAGGAAGCAGAGGAGGCAGAGAGACCAGAGGAGGCAGAGGCCACAGAGAGACCAGTGGAGGTAGAGAAAGCAGAGGAGGCAGAGAAGGCAAAGAGACCAGTGGAGGCAGAGGAGACAGAGAGACCAGAGGATTGCAGAGGTCACAGAGAGACCAGTGGAGGTAGAGAAAGCAGAGGAGGCAGAGAAGGCAGAGAGACCAGTGGAGGTAGAGGAGACAGAGAGACCAGAGGCGGCAATGGGGCAGAGAGGCCAGAGCAGGCAGAGGCCACCGAGAGTTCAGAGGAGGAAGAGAGACAGAGAGACCAGAGGCCACAGAGAGATCCAGAGAAGACAGAGGTCACAGAGAGACCAGAGGAGGAAGAGGACACAGAGAGACCAGATGAGGTAGAGGCAACAGAGAGACCAGGAGGCAGAGAAGGCAGAGAGTCTAGAAGAGACAGAGGCATAGAGAGACGAGAGGAGGCAGAGGCAAGAGAGACCAGAGGAGATAGAGGAGACAGAGAGAGCAGAGGAGCCAGAGGCGACAGAGAGAGCAGAGGAAGCAGAGGAGACAGAGATACCAGAGGAGGCAGAAGCCACAGAGAGACCAGAGGAGGCAGAGAAACAAGAGAAGGCAGAGGCCACAAAGTGATCAGAGGAGGCAGAGGCCACAGAGAGACCAGAGGAGGCAGAGGCCACAGAGAGACCAGAGGAGGCAGAGAGACTAGTGGAGGTAGAGGAGGCAGAGAGACCAGAGGAGGCAAAGGCCACAGAGTGACCAGAGGAGGCACAGAGTCCAGTGAAGGCAAAGGCCACAGAGAGACCAGAGGAGGCAGAGGAGGCCGAGAGACCACAAAAGGCAGATGCTATAGAGAGACCAGAGGAGGCAGATACGACAGAGAGAGCAGAGGAGGCAGAGAGACAGAGAGACCAGAGTAGGCAGAGAGACCAGAGGAGGCAGGGAGGCAGAGAGAGCAGAGGAGGAAGTGTCCAGAGAGAGAGTAGAGGAGGCAGAGGAGACAGAGAGACCAGAGGAGGCAGAGGCAAGAGAGAGACCAGTGGAAGCAGAGAGACAAGAGGAGGCAGAAGAGGCAGAGAGACCAGAGGAGGCAGAGGCCAAAGAGAGACCAGTCTGTACTACTGCACCTCTACAGTCTGTTCTAAAATCATGTCTACGGTCTTCAACCGCTGCTTGAATTTTTGAGTAATCTTCTAAGTTGCAGATAGTTCTCAGAATACCATGGATTTCTGCACCGGTGGGCCTGTGCACTTGACAGAACAGTTTGAATTTTTGGCCCACTGTGGCGCCTCCTCTGTTAATAGGAGGTATATTGTCTTTGATTAATTGAGTCCATCTTGAGGGGTCTGGTGAGCGATACATAAGCACAGACGCAGGGTGTTCAGCCAGTCGTCTTTGGCGTTGTACTTCAGTTTCATTGTCTGGGGCTGGTGGTGGTGGAGCTGGATTCGGAAATTCAATCATAGGAGCTTGAAACACAGCCCCATAGGGTGTCTTGCTTCTCGTGTGAGACGGGGACAGGAAGGAGAAAGATTTGTCTGATGAAAGTTCAGTTGTGAAGGGGTTGTTAGAGTTCTTAGGACTGGTGGCAGAGTCATATGGAGGAGGTTTGGTGACAGGACTTGACAGTCCTGTGTTCATCAGGGCGTTTGTTTCAGCCTGTGTGGTCAGATCTGGGTACAGTTGAGCAGCTGTTGTAGAAGCTGCATGTGTCTGAGCCGCTTGTCTCTGCCTCTGGAGCCCTCCCTTTTCTTCACTGTGGAGATGTGCAGCAGCGAGAGCAGTGACGTAGGTCTGGTCATCATCTTCACTCATGAGTGCCGGACCAACAGGCTGGGTCAGACTCGGAAAACAAGAGGACATCGCATTAGTTATGTTATCAGTTGCTTTATTACCTATGCTTTGAAATGGCCCCTTTACTGTATCTAAGTGTTTTAAATTTCTTTCCCTATTTTCTTTTTCTTTCTGTTTCTTTGCTTCAGCTGCTTTTTCCCACATCTCTAAACATTCATAATGTCTTTTAATCTCCTTTATTTGCTTCGGGTTTACTGATTTTTTGGACATAAGTCTCTTTTCTGCATCTTGTATTCTATTGCGTAAAGCAGTCAAACTACTTTCACTCATTCGTCCATTAAAACCATACAACTTCCATTCATCCATTTTATCACAACTCCTGGCCAGGTTTCTATCATATACATCACATTGAATTCACAGAAGTCCTTTGCAGGACTGTTTTACTTGTATTGGATCCCATATTTCAGATTAATTAAATACTTGTCAGTATATAAGGTTCAGACAGATCATAGAGAAGCTTTAGAAGTACTAAAACCAACACAAACTAACAAAAACTAAACAAAACAACAACACAAGACTAACAAAAACTAAAAACAACTAAAAAACAACTAAAAAACCCTTTCAGAAATTATTATTACTCATTTTATGGCAATCCTGCTCAGTCAATCCTGACTTATGGTAATAACAATAGACCGTTCAGGTCAGGGCTTCTAGAAAACCCTTTCAGAAATTACTGTCGAATGGCAATCCTGCTCAGTCAATCCAGACTCAAATCAACAATAATAGACCTTCCCAGTCAGGGTTTCTAATACAGATACAAAACCTTTTAAAATTATTATGTGGCAATCCAGCCATATTAATAATTTTAGGACCATCCGGTCTCGGTTTTCAGATTAGGACAATCCAGTCCAGACATAAAACAAAAGAAAAACTTTTCACAAAGCCTATTCAGAAATTATTATTACTCATTTTATGGCAATCCTGCTCAGTCAATCCTGACTTATGGTAATAATAATAGACCATTCCTGGTCTAGGCTTTGTTACAGTCAAAAAATCACCTTTAGACACTGTTACAAAATGTTTTCTCTTAATTTATAAATTTGTAATAATTTTACCGTTTGGAGGTTATTTGAGTACGTTGGATCGAGAGATGACGATTGGAGGGTCGGCATCGGACAATCCTCCCGTCCAGAAGAAAATTTGGGGAAGAGGAGACCTCTTGGAACGGTCTGGTTGATCACACCCTTGTCCTTCAGCCGGGTCCAGCCGTCAATCTTCGATCCCACTTCTGACACCAAAAAAAAATTAAATGTATTATTGTGGAATAAGTTTGAGAGAAAACAACAGATGTCTTTTGGTGATTTATTTAAGGAAAAAGGAAAAAGAATTCAGAGACATCTTTTGCAAAAGGAGGAATGGAAAATACAAATCTGTCTGTGTACAGAGTTGCATGAACAGTCCCAATGTTAACTAGGCGGGCTTAGAATTTATACTGAAATCACAGCAGATAAGAAAAATGAAACACTGGCTCTCAGAGAGTGAGCCGTCTGACATGAATCAGCATTTTACTGGTTTTCTCAGAAAACAGAGTTGTCTCTGTATAAGACAATTGTATCAGTTTTAAAACAGTAGCAAAGGTGGTGCACATATCATTCTGCTGCGGTCAAGGACAGCACAGAGCATGTGAAAGAGGAAAATATAATTTTCCCATTACACAGGCTTGCATTTTGAGGTTTTAAATGTGTTTGTGGTTATACTCTGTACAGTACCATCATTGTTTCTTGAGCCTGTGATTGATTCATAAACAGCGGTCAGTTTCAGATCATTTTGCCACGACAATCCAGCAGGGTCCTGCCCAAAATTTCTCGCCCAAATTAAAAGAGGAGTTGATGGGACAGATCTCCATACTAAATACACAAGCCACAGTAGACCCCTGCAGTTGTTTTCTGCACATTCCTAAAAGTTACTACTAGTTTAAAAGTCAGTGACTAACCAACGCCTCCTTTTGCTAAATTTAAAAGCAGGCACAAGTTAAAATTTGTTGAATGTTAGCAGTCTTTAAATAATGTCCAGCAAAACATATGGCTCACTCTGTGACTGAAAAGATGACGTATTCGGGTAACCTTTCCCAGGCCACACTGTTCCAGCACTTTCATGGTCCTCAAGCCAGATGAGTGGCAAAAGCAATTTCTGCTCTTCCAATGAGAATAAAAATGTAATTGAGATTCAGACTGACATTGGACATATCTAAAACCCTGATTAAAAAGGCTAAAATTTAAAATACAAAAGTAAAGTATTGAATAGATTCAATGGCTTAGCATCATCCCACTCAATTGTTTTTGTAAAATATGTCTGTGATTATTTATCTAACATTTCATATTCCATTGTAATGTTCAAGTTGCTTCAATAAAAGTAAATGAACAAACTAATTAAAAACAAACATTAATATTGATTCCAGAATACAAAAGAGGCAGGAAGGTGAAATGAAAACTGAATGCATCAAGCATTTAAACACAAACAAATAACCGCTAATAACAGTTGCTTTTAGATTTTTAAGGACACAAGGGACTTGACCTTCACTGTATTTTGTAAGTTGAGCTTTATTTATTCACATTTGCTTTTACCAGTCTAATTATTTTGTAAAGATCCAACAAAAGTAGGATAATGCTAAAAGCTAAAAAAAAAAATAGCTATTTAGTGTGGCAACATAAGGCTGTTAGTATGCTACTTTTTAATGCTAATAGTTATGTCGAAGTGATTTTCTCTTCATTGTTAATGTTTAATCAACACCACGCTATCCCAGAATATAGTTAGTACTAGTATATACTAGTTAAACAAACTGAAATAGCATTAACTAGCATTACATAATATCATAAAATGACTAACTGTTAATGCTACTGTGCCGGGCTAATGCTGAAACTAAGCTAACTCTAACAACTGTCAGCAAAAGTAAGCTATTTTAATTGTGTAGCTAATAAACACAAACTAAATAACAAGACAATGTTTCTGGTAAGTTAAAAACAACTGTAGTAGGTCTATTTTAGTATTTCATTAATATATGTGGCATTATACCGTAATAATAGGTTACTTAATACGTTTTATTTTCACTTTAAACAGTATTGCGTAATGAAAATGACCTCTCAAGTTAGCTTTGTTGAAAATTGGTCATTTTAAATGATAACTGCTAACGCTAGCTCAACCGTGTTCTTTTCTTTTCAAGGCCAAAATAAATTGTAGCTTGGAATATGAAACGGGCAAAATATTATACAAGATGGTTACACTTCAAACAAAACTAAGCTAACTGCTAATGCTAACTCTGTTGGTAATTAACGTTTTCCGATTTGAAAGAAAACACGTAAACACCTGCTCAAGTCGGAACAGCTGAAAAACATTCCGTATCAACGTTGTTTGCGTCATCAACATGGCGATAAGGAAATGTATGTAATGTAAAGATTTTTAGCATTTAGTCCTTTAAAAATATTTTATACCAACTGTTTTACACGTTAATAACTCGATATTATAATAGAACAACTAATATTTAATTTATTCTATGCCAAAAACTCATTCTTATTCTAACTCAAAAATAAATGAGATTGCATAGGTCTATTGCCTCTGTTTCTAATAATGCAGGTCCAGTCTAAGTATTTGTCCATTGGAAGGTATATGCATTGAATTTGAAGAGGTTTCTTTCTGTTTTAGCTAAAACCTTAAAATGAATCCTGAGGCTGGAGATCCTTCACTGCCCTACCCGAATGAGCCACCTCTGGTCTCTCTGAGGCATCTGCCTCCTCTGGTCTCTCTGAAGCATCTGCCTTTTCTGGTCTCTCTGTCTCCTTTGCCTCTTCTGTTTCTCTCTTTCTCCTCAAACTCCTCTGGTCTCTCTCTGCCTCCTATACCTCCTCTGGTGTCTCTATGGCCTCTGCCTCCTCTGCTCTCTCTGTGGCCTCTGCCTTCCCTTGTCTCTCTGACTCCTCTGTCCCCTCTGGTCTCTCTGCCTCCACTGCTCTCTCTATTGCCTCTGCCTCCTCTGGTCTCTTGGTCTCCTCTGCCTCCTCTAGTCACTCTGTGGCCTCTACCTCCTCTGGTTTCTCTGCCTCCTCTGCCTCCTCTGCTCTAACTGCCTCCTCTGGTCTCTCTTTCTCTGCCTACTCTGGTCTCTCTATGGCCTCGGCCTCCTCTGGTCTCTCTATGGGCTCTGCCTCCTCTGGTCTCTCTGTCTCCTCTGCCTCCACTGGTCTCTCTGCCTTCTCTGCCTCCTCTGCTCTCTCTGCCTCCTCTGGTCTGTCTGTGTCCTCTGCCTCCTCTGGTCTCTCTGTGGCCTCTGCCTCCTGTGGCCTCTCTGCCCCGTTGCCTCCTCTGGTCACTCTGTCTCCTCTGCCTCCACTGGTCTCTCTGCCTTCTCTGCCTCCTCTGCTCTCTCTACCTCCACTGGTCTCTCTGTAACCTCTGCTCTCCTCTGGTCTCTCTGTAGCCTATGCCTATCCTAGATTCTCTGTGGCCTCTGCCTCCTCTAGTCTCTCTGTGTCTTCTGCCTCCTCGGGTCTCTTTGTCTCCTCTGCCTCCTCTAGTCACTCTGTGGCCTCTGCCTCCTCTGGTCTCTCTCCCTCCTCTGCCTCCTCTGCTCTAACTGCCTCCTCTGGTCTCTCTGTCTCTCTGCCTCCTCTGGTCTCTCTGTGGCCTCAGCCTCCTCTGGTCTCTCTGTGGCCTCTGCCTTCTCTGGTCTCTCTCTGGCCGCTGCCTACTCTGGTCTCTCTGAGGCATCTGCCTTTTCTGGTCTCTCTGCCTCCTCTGCCTCCCCTGGTCTCTCTGTGGCCTCTGCCTCCTCAAGACTCTCCTTGCCTCCCCTGGTCTTTCTGTGGCCTCTGCCTCCTCTGGTCTCTCTGCCTCCTCTGCCTCCTCTCGTCTCTCTGTGGCCTCTGCCTCCTCTGGTCTCTCTGTCTCCTCTGCCTCCTCTAGTCTCTCTGTCGCCTCTGCCTCCTCTGGTCT
This sequence comes from Neodontobutis hainanensis, assembly GCA_024349245.1. Lineage (NCBI taxonomy): Eukaryota > Metazoa > Chordata > Actinopteri > Gobiiformes > Odontobutidae > Neodontobutis > Neodontobutis hainanensis. Next base: position 11,022 of record JALDNG010003080.1, on the reverse strand, counting down.
GTCTGTGTCCTCTGCCTCCTCTCGTCTCTCTGTGGCCTCTACCTCCTCTGGTCTCTCTGTGACCTCTGCAATCCTCTAGTCTCTCTGTCTCCTCTGCCTCCTCTAGTCTCCTGTCCTCCCCGCCGCCCAGGATGATTGACGATCACCCAGCTTACACGTGCAGCGGATTATGGATGTACGGCGCCGGGTCGAGGCCTTCAGTTTTTAGTGGATTGGGAGGGTTATGGGCCGGAGGAACGCTGTTGGGTGCCACGGAGAAACATTCTGGATCCATCCTGATCCGAGAATTTTTCTACGCCATCCGGAGAACGGATAGGCCGCCAGGTGGCGTCCATAGAGGGGGTACTGTCACGGGGATCAGGACTCGGCACAGTTGGCCGTGGCCTCCGCGCCGGGCTCCCGCCCCTCACGGATTCGCAGAGAGGAGACAGGTGTGCGGGAGCGCCGGCGGCAAGCCCAGCTGAGCCGAGTGAACAATCAAGAGGAATAAGAAGCACCGCAGCCTGCTCCTCGACGCCAGATCGTAACATTGACGACAGTTAGTAATCGCCTCGCTCGTAGAGTTTGGATTTATGTATGTACTTACCTGTTTCCTTTGTTCACCGCAGATCCTTCCCGCCCTACCTCCAGTCCGGTTCGCCCCTCCTCGGTCATCCCTGAGCCTCGCCGGTCCTTCAGCTCGCCACGCTCCAGCTCAACCCGGTCCGGACCCTGCTACCCCTCGTTATCCCCGAAGGAACCGACAGTTATAAGTTGATCATTTAAATAAACTTGTTTTTGTGAACTGTACGTGTGTGCCTGCGTTTGGGTTATCCGACCAGAACATAACAGATTCTGTTAATTCTGTTTTATTTGCTCATCTATTTGAAGAAGACTAAGTATGACTAAGTATGTTCCTATGTCTGTGTAATCCACATGTAATTTTCTTTTGAAATAGTAATTGTGAAATATAGTCACCGAAGCAATCACAGCTAATCAACTTTTAAACCTGATAATTTTAATTTTTGTTATTTTAGACACGCTAAGGCTAAAATTGTGGACTTACATGTGGTGTTTTTAAATTTTTTCTATAATGCTTTCTTTGATTTAAAGTCTTAATTGACTTGAAGGTTTTTAAGTTTTACAAACTAATTTGTTTTGTGAATATTTTTCATCTAATGCTTATGTTTAACCCTAGTGAGTTACGCCTGTGAGGGAGGGGCTGTGGTGTTCTTTTCCCAGCGTTAGGTCAGCTACTGATAGTATGAAATGTTTCTACTTGATTTAGTCAGCCCTCGGCTGGGTTTTTCGGCACCACAAACTTTAGTACAACTCACAAAGTTAAGGTTAATTTGATTTATGTTTTGTATCCTAATTGAGTTTTGATTGATTTTGGTTGATCAATTGTGTTTGATCAAAAGGAGGGAATTGTAATGGGAAAATCATATTTTCCTCTTTCACATGCTCTGTGCTGTCCTTGACCGCAGCATAATGATGTGCGCACCATCTGTGTGTACTGTTTTCAAACTGATAAAATTGTCTTTCATGTTAGATGGCTCACTCCCTGAGAGCCAGTGTTTAATTTTTCTTATCTGCTGTGATTTCAGTATAAATTCTAAGCCTGCCTAGTTAACATGGGGACTGTTCATGCAGCTCTGTACACGGACAGAGTTGTATTTTCCATTCCTCCTTTTGCAAAAGATGTCTCTGAATTCTTTTTCCTTTTCCTTAAATAAATCACCAAAAGACATCTGTTGTTTTCTCTCAAACTTATTCCACAATAATATATTTATTTTTTCAACCACACTCGCCAAAGACTTAAGGAATCCTACATAAACTTGATCTGTCACTCAGCAAACCAACATACCTTTATATCCAATCTGGGCACAAATGTTTGATTTGGTCATTCAAAGTCTGAAAGATAAATGGAATACTAACAATGTTGCATTTCCAGCAGTCTTTTGTGATATGGATATAGAGAGTTGCAGCGTCAACACATGTTAAATATATATTATGCAACTGGACCTATAAGCATTAAGCAATGGCTTTAGTCTCACATTTGGCTGTTGCTTTCTAAAAGTATTGCTAGACTTCTGTATTTATCAGATGATTGGTTTTGTCTTCATTGTCTACAGACAAAAAGTATTAAAGTGTGTATGTCTCTATGTCTCTCCTCAGACAGTACAACAGGACCATGCATCCTTTCTACTCTGACCCTAACAACTCACCCTTCATCTGTTCACCATTTGACAACGATGGTCAGCATTGCAGCGTACCATCTACAGTCAAAAACAACACCCAGTGCATGGTTTTACCTGAGAGTCAGGCCCTGGCTTCGTTTAATGACTCTCACGACTGTGTGAACTGGAACAGTTTGTACAGAGAGTGTCAACGTGGAGACGAGAACCCTTATGAAGGAATCATTAACTTTGACGACATTGGTTATGCTTGGATAGCTATATTTCAGGTGAGTAATAATAATAAATCAAATTTAAATAGCGCTTTTCAGAGGATGCTTTACATACACAATACACACACAGGACAAATAAAACAATAAATAATTATGTAAACAGTATGATCACTTGTACAGTGCATCAGAAACATATTCACAGTGCTTCACTTTTTCCACATTTTATGTTACAGCCTTTTCCCAAAATTGATTAAATTCATAATTTGTCTCAAAATTCTACAAACAATACCCCACAATAAAAACTTTAAAAAAGTTTAAATTAAACGTTAAAATTTATTTAAAAAAAAAAAAAAAAAACAGTAATGAGCTGGAAAAAAGTTTTTATGTTATCATTCATATTCTTTGGAAAATGGCCAAAAAAACAAAAATTCTGCCAGGGTATGTAATTTTTTGAACACAACCGTGTCTGAGCTCAATTTTGAGTGTTATGGCAAAGGCTTTGAATAATTATGTACATGCACTTTTTTTTTTTTTTTAATATCTCAGTATCTACTCACCTGAACAGATTTGTCTTTGAACTCTTTATTGATCTGTGTATTTTTCATTTGAAAATCCTCAGGTCATCACACTGGAAGGATGGTCAGAAATCATGTATTTTGTCATGGATGCCTTTTCTTTTTGGAGTTTTTATTTTTATAGTTGTGACTGTGGTAAGTATTCGATTTTTATATTTTACAGAGGCAAAGATATACCCTTAAGCTTTAGTATATACCCTGAAAGCTGTATTTGGCGAAATTTCAAATCAAAGTCAAAAGAGAAAGAAAAACTAATTCATAATGCCTTTTTATTTTGGTGAAAATTTTTGCATACACTGGTTTTTAAATGAACAGCAAAATCAATATCATTAACACCAGAAAGTGTATACATAGTTCTCACTTGATTGATGAATTCTCACCAACTTGATAGTGTTGCGTTTTAAATCATCAGTTGTGTAAATTTGTTCTACATTCTGTTGTCGGCGGGTAGATCAGAGACGTGAGAGATTGGGGCACACCTTATTTTTCTTTTAGTTCCCATTTTTGTTACATGTGGTGAGAAATTACTTTTGGACTTAGGAAAAAGAATGGTCGCCTCATTCATGAAGCTTCTTGTGTAGAAATATCTACTTAAACCCTACTTAAGAGGATTTTCACCAAATCTTTTTTACATTAACTGAAAAATGTTCTAAAAGAACAAATCTCAAGAACAGGGTGAAGCCTACAAATGAATGATCTAAGCTACTAAAGGCCATTTGGCAGGGTACAGGTCTCATTACGTGTCTCTGTCCTGTAGTTCTTAAAGTACAGCCGCTTTCGTACAGGTGCTCTGGAGTATTTTTTTTAAATGACAACGGAAACAAAGCTAACTGCGTACCCCAAGCTCTCTTTGTGATACTGAAACCCACTGGCCTCTTTTCCCAAACTCAGATACTCATTTGAACACTCCTCAGACTGACATTCACTGAAGCTGTCTGTTTTTTCTTATTCTTCTTTTACTTCCTGTCTTTTATGTTGTGGTTTTAAAGTGACTGCTCTTCTTTCACATCAGCTCGGAGCATTTGTCATGACGAACGTGTGTGCTGTAGTGATTAGTACCCAGTTCTCGATGTTCATGAGCAGCAGCAGCATGAAGAACAAGAAGATAGAATACAAGTTGCAGTTCTTTTAAAAGAACAAGCAACTAGATTCTTACAAAAGTCTACTTTGAAATGAGGTTAGACAGAGACTTAACTGTATTACTGTGTTCTTTGTGTTCATGACCTTACTTTTTCAAATAATATATCAATAGGGACTTTTAGGAATAGAAAAATACAATGCTGTGTAAATAAATTTGGACATAGCCTCAGAAAGATTATTACAGCTGCTGGTTTATTAGCAGGTGTCTGAACTACAGTAAAATCACATTTTGAAAAACTGCATCTTTTCAGTTCTTATATTAGGTCCCACAGACGGCCTCCATCTGACAGCGCTCAAATAGAGATCCGGCGAAAAGTCTATGCCTATTTCAGGGAACACCTCAAAAATATGTTGCCACCGACTGCTTCGACCGAGTGATCCTTTTTGTGAATTTCTTAAGTATTTTTGTGATCGCTATGGAACATTACCAACAGGTGAGACACATGGGGGATTCTTAGTTAACCCTTCTATGGAAAGCTACTATTACCAGTGCACATTTTTGAGCACACTAGTACTTCTAGTAGATATTTTGTGTAGTACTAGAGGTACTAGTGACGCTTTTGGACCTCACTGTTGTAGAAAGCTGCTGACCACCTCTATTTAGCCGATTGGATTTGAGACAAGATAGACTGAAAGACACAGAATGCATGACTTAGAGCAGAAGATTTATTCACCACAAGACAGGCCTGAGACAGAGAACACTCAATATGCATGTTCAAGTCTCACTAGCGTCTGGAATAGTGCAGCATATGTAGCTGTGAATTGCATCATTGATTGGGCAATGTTGTCTTAACCTTGTAGTTGTTTGTGTAATCTTTTAAACAAGTTCATTTGGATAGTGTCTGTTGTCATTATCATTTTAAAAGAGTAAACACAAATGTTTTTATAATAAATGGCTTCACTAAACCACTAACTATGAATAAAAAGTTCATTCATATTCTCAACTCCCAAAAACTCCCAAAATTTCCAAATTCTTCCAGGATATGTACTTATGAGCACAAGTGTATAATTAGAACTGGTTTGTGGAATACGTCATGGCCACTGTTGATTTGGCACAGAGCAGGCTCATTACATTCCTCACACATGTTGTCTAGTTTCAGTTTCTGTGGGATTGGTTCTGACCCGGGGGCTTAAAGTTGGGACAGTGCAGTGATATCATAAACCGTATCATTTATTTGGTTCAGTGTTCCAGGTGTAAATGCTTAAGATAATGCAAGAATGCCTGGAAGAATGCAAGATTATTTTAATTATGCACCCTTAAGTTTTAGAAATTTACCTACTTATTTTAAAGCCCATGAAATGAAAATATGCACTGAACAGCACAGTATAATACATCTATAAAGTAAATACAAAGATTTATTTCCTGATTTCCTTTTTCCTTTGTGTCTTTTCTCACAGCCTCTCTGGTGGATGAAGTTACTCCTGATCAGTAACATTTTCATCGATGCTATATCTTCTTCACGGAGATGGTGCTCAAGTAAATAATACATTCATTTGATTACTTCAGAGAGTTTAATAATCTGCTGGACTTCATCATTGTTATTACAAGGTAATGTGGGTGTCCTAAATGTAATCTAAAGAATTGTCCCACAACGCTGAAGGTTCTTTGTGTACCAGTTGTATGGAGCACCTGACGACAGGTGGCAGTATGCTGGCGGTGCTGCATGTCTTTCGTTTGCTTCGTCTAGTGCGCCTCATTATGTCCCATCCTAACCTGTGGAAACAAGTTCTAGTGCTGATGAAGACCATGAAAGAGGCCGTTCCACTCTGGTCCCTGTTGCTGCTTTTCATTTTTGTTTTCAGGCATGTACTTCTCAGAATAGAGAGATAGAGGTTCTACCAGTGCAGGTTTACTGACTATGTCTCTGTTATTCCAGTCTACTGGGGATGCACTGCTTTGGGTCAAAATTCAACTTTCCCACACAAGATGTGCATAGACGGACAAACTTTGACTCCATCCTGTGGTCGATGCTCACTGTGTTTCAGGTGAGCCTGGTCTGCTTTGTAACAGCACTAATTGGGGTCTCTTCCGACTCCTAATACTACTAAGTATTAAAAACATTCAGGCAACCAAATATTCAATCAGTTTAATCCTGAAACATTTTGAGTATTTGGTAGGTTTGGTTCAGGGATTCATGGAGAACAAAAATATTGATGTTTCAGTGTTTATTTAATTTTATTTATGTGCATTTTTGGCTGGAGGGTCCCCAGGAGAGAGCAGAAAGTGTCAAGGGTGTATAATAGATCTGTGAGAGTCACTGAAGAGAAACATTCTGCAGAAATTCATGCTATAAGCTGTAACACAGACACACTGATCAAATCAAAAAGAAAAAGGTTAAGGGTGATCAAAATGATTGCAAACAAATAAGACTGTTTGAGAATCCCTTGAATGCTGCATATAATTTGTTGACCATGGTTTTTTGTAATTCTTTAATGGATAAATATAATCCTTTTTATTTACAATTTAGATTTGAGTTGGAAAAGTCAAGGGAAATGTAAAATGTAATTTCCAGGTTGAATTGTCATGGCTTTTAAATGATTGTCTTGTCATTAGTTGTATTGGCAATATGGACATAAAATCTAATAATTTTTATTAAAAGGACCCTAAAACCTTCCCCTGGAAACTCCCGGAGGCCCCCTGCTGATGCACTTTTGCGCTCACAACTTTTTTTGTCTTATTCTCTGATGTAGATTCTGACCCAGGAAGACTGGAATTACGTGATGTACAACGGCATGATCACCACCAGCCCCTGGGCATGTTTTTTTTTCGTTGCTGTGATAATGCTAGGGAAACATTTACTCCTGAACGTGCTTGTGAGCATCGTGGTTCGTAATTTCCAAGTTCTGGTAAGGACCATTTTTGTTTTCATACATCACTGATGCATAATAATTGATATGCAGTGAGTCAGGGCTGGGATATTTGATGTTGATGGGTCCTCCTCAAGAAAATTACAGTCAAAACATCATCTAATTCCCTTTTAGATGATGTTTTAGAGTTTAGCTGAACATTTTGAGTGGCCCCAACATCAGAGACAGAAGACTTTAAAACAGAAAGGTCAAGGTCAAAAATGTTTTATATTTCCGCCCTTTGCTCTTTATGCCAATAAAACCACATCACATCCACAGTCTCTGTTTTGAGACAAACCCCTTTAACAGGCAGCACCAGCCCCACTGTCCTCCGCTGGGACAGGGTGTGGGGCTAACGGGATGTCTACAGTAAATATTTACAGAGCACAGGCCACAGATTTGTGTGCTGCTGGGTTCGTCGCTGTTTTACACAGTGGCACGTGGTGAGAGTGTGCAAGAACTCATTGTAACGAAGATCATTTAAATATGTTTTTGTCGTAGAAAAAATAAAATGCATAATTCTGGGCAGAGAAAAGGCAATAGAAAAACGTATAGTGTAATAAGTATTACACGGCCCAGTTCCAAATCTAATTTGCTTCAGCATTTTTCAAGATCATTACATTCTGAGAAAGAGTTGAATTCTGAGTATGTCCCCAATCATTAATGCAATGCTCCTGACAATAACAGAGATGACAGATTAACAAATTTGTTATTATTACAAAGCCAGTCTCCCCAACCTTTAAAAAAATAAAATGTAAAAAATACACATTGGACTAAACCTCACAGTACTTTAATACCTGTAATAGTCTTTTAAAAGGCTACAAATCACACAGTGTTTAAATTTTTACATCTGTAATCTGTTATTTGTAACTTGTGCGCAGTGTGCCTACAGTATAGTGGCTTGATGATGTGTTTGTCCAAAAAAACTCTGTTGTCCTAGGCCCATTCCATTATCTCACACGAAGACACACAGACTTCAGTGACCGCAGCAGTAGAAAACGTAAGATGTGAAAAAGACATTATGAAATACAACTTACTACTTTTAATCAAGCTTTAATGTTGATGTAATCTTTTAAATGTCTGTTTTCTTTTTGATTTTTACTGCAGACACCTCGTTATCCAAAATGGTTCATAGATCATAAGGAGTGGTCACTCTTCCTGTTTTCTCCAGAACAAGTAAGCTTAACACAAAAGCAAACACACACAACTGGCATTACAATAATATTTGTATTTATTTATATACCTGCTGTGTAAGCTATTGTAGACAAGGAGGGTAATAAGGAGAAAGTACTTATTTATTATTGTTACAGTATAGCCCCTTGCTTTCCAACAAATAGAGAATTAATTTAATTTAATCCAATCAGAGGAGCAGTTAGGCTTTGTTCTCTCATTGGGTTTAAGTAAAGGCTGAGCAGAACTGGCTGCCAGTGACTCAGGCGTAGGCCTCAATGAACTTGGAGTTGGTTTTGATGGTCCTGACTCAGACTCGGACAGCTGCAGCTGCAGTAGAACAATACAGCACAGATCCTGCAACAAAACAGGCCTGGTGGTGATCAAGACGGGGTATATTTGCTATCTTGTTCCTGACCCGCTTCCTCGTGCTCGTCTGTGGCTCTGCCAGCCCCGTGAGAGGTGGTGGTTAAAAAGCGTGTGTGGTAAAACAGCTGATCTTAGTTAAAGCACATACTGATGCAGGCATCAGTATGTGCATTTAGAAATTTAGAAATTTAGCATTTAGAACTATTTAATATTTAATATTTAAATAATTTGGGCTTGCAGCCTAAAACATTAATAATGAATGAATAATCTACAAACATTATATATATATATATTTTTATCAATGTGCTACAGCCAGGACAGCGCATGGCTAAATACAAATGTACATGTTATGATCGAGGCCGAGAAAGTGTAAAGGTTTAGACAAAGATAAAGCAGGGCTTTAGAACAGAACACAAGTCCTCGGGCACAGCTGATCAGGAGCTTAGCTCTGTGTTTGGAGGATCAGAAAATTACAGTCCCTAACTCATCGGTGCTACATTCCTCTTCTCTTCCTGGGCCTGGACCGTCCTGACAGGTGTGACACCTGTCTGCTCTGTCTGTGTGTAATGGCTTCGCTTTGCTTTGAGACCTGCACTACTTTTCAGCGTAACCATGCTTTAGAGCTTTGTACCGCTGTCTTCCCCCTGAAAATTGGAAAAAGTAGATTTGGAAACTCCCCTCAATGAGCTTCGGTCTTTGCCAGATACCTGCTTTTTGATCAGGTAGACATTGCCCCATGACTTAAAAGAGACGTGCAGATTGTCTAGCTTTCAGACTTAGATATAAACAGCTCATAATTAATACGTTTATAGTACTTTTAAGTGTGAGCAACAAACAGCATTAAATGTCTTCTAAATAGACACACAAATCAAATCCAAATCAATGTATCAGTTGATCAGATGATTTGGTTCAACATTTGGTGATTTGAATGGACTCAAATATATTTGGATTTAACTTGAACTTGTTTCATCAATTGAAGGTAACTCAAATTTCAATTTTTGTGGTGACTTTATGGTGCATTCATGTGGTCCTTGGAAAATCAAATTATCCCAGTTAGGAAGTTGTTCTTCTTCTACTTTGATGTGTTCATGTAATTTTATCTCAGAATGTTGGAACAATAAACAATAACAACAAGGACCAAAATGCGCTCATGTTATATTTATTTGATTTTAATGTTATATTAAATAAGTTATTACAGTCAAACTAGCAATAATTAAGCTATTAGCAGCATTTCAAGAAAAGCCGGGCCTGTTTAAAAAAGTTGTTAAGTTATGAATGTTCAAAACAGTTGGTATGATATATTCTTAAATGACTTATATAACTTAAATATCTTAAACGTTTCTGTTGATGATGTAAATAACCATGTTGACAACTCACCCACAACTCGGACTAGTTTTGGTGTCTTGAACTTGAAAACTGAGGATTTGAAAGTGCCTTGTACTAAAAAACTGGTGACTCGACTACAACCCTGCTGTTTATTAAAAACACCTTTCACTGTTTTTTACTTTTTTAATCTGTGAAAGTGCATACTTATATATGCATATCGATAGAAGAGTTTTAATCTGCAAATGGCAGATAAACTGAATTGAACTGAAGAAGTCACTTTTCCTTTTACAGCTCAGTCCTGAGGTAATTGTGTGCTTTTGTTTAGGTTCCGTGTTGTCTGCAATCAGATCAATGCCTCTGTTAAGTTCGCCACCTCATTCTTTTAGTCGTTGTTCTGAGCTGTATCACCTTGGCTTTGGAAAGACCCAGCATCTCTGACGGAAGCACGGTGAGACAAATGCATTCTCAAATACATCTATTTCCCTCAGAACCTGGAAAATATGAGATAGGTTCATATTAGATATATTAGATAAAAAAACTGTATGTCTTTGTCTTTAGGAGCGACTTGTCCTGACTTATTGTGACTATGTCTTTACCGGCCTCTTTACACTAGAAATGGTTTTAAAGGTAAACAATATACAAGTATTTCTAAAAAACATTTTGAGTTATTTTTGATTTGACTCTTACTGTTCTTTAACACCAGATCATAGCCTTGGGTGTGGTGATTGGGAAAGACAGCTACTGCCATTCCCGAGAACGCCCTAGACGGGGTGTTGGTGATAGTGTCTGCAGCTGATGTCATTCTCTCACTGAGTGATCCACTGCACAATAATAGAAGAATCATGGGGATCCTCAAGGTTCTACGCATCCTTCGCACACTTCGTCCACTGAGGTAAGTCAGTTAGAGGCGTTCAGGAGTAGCCATGTTTTCATTGACCGTTACAGGTTGGGTCAGTATGTCATAGATGTGAACAAGAGACAAGATTTAATTTTTTCCATCAATAGACCGCTGTGTTTAACTCCACCATTTAATAACTGTTTCTCAATATTGCCAGGGTTTGCAAAAATAGTACAGTGGAGTATGTATATTTAGGACGAAACATTCCCCAAAGTGATCATGACTTGTACTGCCCCTACTCCTCCTAAAGCAGCCAGGCTTTTCAGCGAGTGGCTCTTACATGGCACTTATACATGTTTTGTATGAAT
>JALDNG010003079.1:0-29339 GCA_024349245.1 Neodontobutis hainanensis | reverse complement strand
TAGAGCAGAGGTACAGACTGTAAACTGGCATTAGAACAGACTGTTGAGATGCAGTTGAACAGACAGTAGACGTGCAGTTGAACAGACTGTAGATGTGCATTGGAACAGACTAAAGACGTGCAATAGAACAGACTGTAGACGAGCAGTAGAACACACTAAAGACCTGCATTAGAACAGGCGGTGGGCGAGCATTAGAACAGACTGTAAAGTCCAGTAGAACAGACTAACAATTAGAACAGATTGTAGATGTGCAGAAAAACAGACTGTAGACGTGCAGTAAAATAAACTGCAGTAGAGCAGTAGTAAAGACTGTAAACTGGCATTAGAACAGACTGTAGACATGCAGTAGAACAGACTGTAGATGTGCAGTAGAACAAACTGTTGAGGTGCAGTAATACAGACTGCAAACGAGCATTATACAGACTGTAGAAGTGCAGTAGTACAGACTGTAGATGTGCAGTAGAACAGAATGTAGACGTTATTAGAACAGACTGTATACCTGCAGTCGGACAGACTGTAGATGTGCTTTAGAAAAGACTGTAGACGTTTATTAAAAATAGACTATAGTCGTGCAGTAGAACAGACTGTAGACGCAATAGAACAGACTGTAGAGGTGCAGTTGAACAGACTGTAGATGTGCATTAGAACAGACTGTAGATGTGCATTAGAAGAGACTGTAGACAATTATTAAAAATAGACAATAGTTGTGCAGTAGAACAGACTGTAGACAAGCATTAGAAATTACTGTAAACGTCCAGTAGAACAGACAATGTGCAGAAGAATAGACTCTAGAGGTGCATTACTACAGACTGTAGATGAGCATTAGAACATACTCTATATGAGTATTAGAAAACACTGTAGAAATGCTTTAGAACAGACTGTAGAGATGCAGTTGTATAGATTGTAGACAAGCATTAAAACAGACTGTAGAAGTGCAGTACTTCAGACTGTAGATGTGCAGTAGAAAAGACTATTGAGGTGCAGTAGTACAGAATGTCGACATTTATTATTGCCCTTCTACTGTCTCTTCTAATGCTCGTCTACTGTCTGTATTACTGCACCTCTACAGTCTGTACTAAAGCACATCTACAGTCTGTTCTAATGCTCGTCCACAGTCTATTCTTATGCAGGTCTTTAGTCTTTACTACTGCACATCTACAGTCTGTTCTAATGGACGCCTACATTCTGTTCTAATGCTCATCTACAGTCTGTTCTATTGTACGTCTACAGTCTTTTCTACTGCACATCAACAGTCTGTTCTAATGCTCATCTACAGTCTGTACAACTGCACCTCTACAGTCTGTTCTACTGCATGTCTACAGTCTGATCTAATGCCATTTTACAGTCTGTACTATTGCTCTACTGCATTCTATTCTACTGCATGTCTACAGTCATTTTTACTGCACATCTACAATCTGTTCTAATTGTCAGTCTGTTATACAATCTACAGTCTGTACTAATTCTGCTCTGAAGTCTGTTCAACTGCACGTCTACAGTCTGTTCAACTGCACCTCTACAGTCTGTACTACTGCACTTCTACAGTCTGTTCTAATGCTTGTCTACAGTCTGTATTACTGCACCTCTACAGTCTTTTATAAATGCATGTCTACAGTGTTTTCTAAAACTCATATACAGTCTGTTCATTTGCTCATCTACAGTCTGTACTACTGCAGCTCTAGAGTCTATTCTTTTGCACATTGTCAGTTTGTTCTACGGGATGTTTACAGTCATTTCTATTGCTCGTTTACAGTCTGTTCTAAGGTAATTCTAGAGTCTGTACTACTGCTGCTCTGATTTCTGTTCACCTGCACGTCTACAGTCTGTTTTACTGCATATCTACAATCTGTTCTAATTGTCAGTCTGTTCTACTGGACGTTTACAGCCTGTTCTAAAGCTCATCTACAGTCTGTTCTAAAGCCAATCTAGAGTCTGTACAACTGCTGCTCTGACATCAGTTCAAATGCACATCTATAGTCTGTTCAACTGCACGTCTACAGTCTGTTCTAATGCACATCTACAGTCTATTCTAATGCAAGTCTACAGTCTGTACTACTGCTCATCTACAGTCTGTTCTATTGCACGTCTACAGTCTGTTCTGAGAAACGTCTACAGTCTGTTCTACTACACATCTACAGTCTGTACAACTGCTCTACTGCAGTCTATTCTACTGCACTTCTACAGTCTGTTCTACTGCACGACTATAGTCTGTATTAATAAATGTCTACAGTCTCTTCTACCGCACATCTACAGTTTGTTCTAGTGGTTGTCTACAGTCTGTACTACTTCACCTCTACACTCTGTGTTAAAGCATGTCTACAGTCTTTTCTAATACTAATGTACAGTCTGTTCTAATTCTCGTGTAAAGTTTTAACAACTGCACCTCTACAGTATATTATTCTGCACATCGTCAGTCTTTTCTAATGCACATCTACAGTCTGTTCTAATGGACGTATACAGTCTGTTCTAACGCTCGTCTACAGTCTGTTCTATTGTACGTCTACAGTCTCTTATAATGCTACTTTACAGTCTGTACCTCTGCTCTACCGCATTTTGTTCTACTGCACGTCTACAGTCTTTTTTATAAACGTCTATAGTCTATTCTACTGCATTTCTACAGTCATTACTACTGTACTTCTAAAGTCTATTCTAATGCTCATCAACAGTCTGTTCTAATGCAAGTCTACAGTCTGTGCTACTGCTCATCTACAGTCTGTACTACTGCACTTCTAAAATCTGTTCTAATGCTCATCTGCAGTCTGTATTACTGCACCTCTACAATCTGTTCTAAAGCATGTCTACAGTATTTTCTAATACTCATATACAGTCTGTTCTAATGCTCGTCTACAGTCTGTACTACTGCACATCTACAGTCTCAACTACTGCACTTCTAAAGTCTGTTTCTAATGCACATCTACAGTCTGTTCTAATGCAAGTCTACAGTCTGTACTACTGCTCATTTACGGTCTGTTCTACTGCAGGTCTACAGTCTGTTGTAATAAACGTCTACAGTCTGTTCTACTGCACATCTATAGTCTGTACTACTGCACTTCTACAGTCTGTTCTAATGTACATCTACAGTCTGTTTTACTGCTCATATACAGTCTGTTCTACTGCACGTCTACAGTCTGTTCTAAAGCCAGTCTAGAGTTTGTTCTACTGCTGCTCTGAAGTCTGTTCAACTGCATGTCTGTAGTCTGTTAAACTGCACCTCTAACGTCTGTTCTATTGTATGTCTACATTCTGTTCTAATGCACATCTACAGTCTGTTCTAATGCAAGTCTACAGTCTGTACTACTGCTCGTGTACAGTCTGTACTACTGCACCTCTACAGTCTGTTCTAAAGCATGTCTACAGTCTATTCTAATACTCATACACAGTCTGTTCTAATGCTCGTCTACAGTCTCTACTAACGGACCTTTAAATTTTATTCTTCTGCAACATCATTAGTCTGTTTTACTGGACATCTACAGTCTGTTCTATACACTTATATAGTCTCTTCAAATACTCGTCCACAGTCTGTTCTAATGCAGTCTGTACTACTGCACATCTATAGTCTGTTCTATTGCTCGAATACAGTCTGTTCTAATGCCCAATAAAAGTCTTTACTACTCCACCTCTACAGTTTGTTCTACTTCTCCTCTACAGTCTGTTCTACTGCAGGTCTACAGTCTGTTCTAATGCCAGTCTAAAGTCTGTACTACTGCTGCTCTACAGTCTGTTCTACTGCAAGTCTACATTCTGTTCTACTGCACATCTACAGTCTGTTCTAATGCACATCTACAGTCTGTTCAACTGCAAGTCCACTGTCTCTTCTACTGCTCTTCTGCAGTCTGTTCTACTGCACGACTCTAGTCGGTTTTATTAAAGGTCTACAGTCTCTTCTAATGCACATCTACAGTCTGTACTACTGCACCTCTACAGTCTGTTCTAAAGCATGTCTACAGTCTATTCTAATACTCATACACAGTCTGTTCTAATGCTCGCCTACAGTCTCTACTAACGGACCTTTAAATTTTATTCTTCTGCAGCATCATTAGTCTGTTTTACTGGACATCTACAGTCTGTTCTATACACGTATATAGTCTCTTCAAATACTCGTCCACAGTCTGTTCTAATGCAGTCTGTACTACTGCACATCTATAGTCTGTTCTATTGCTCGAATACAGTCTGTTCTAATGCCCAATAAAAGTCTTTACTACTCCACCTCTACAGTTTGTTCTACTTCTCCTCTACAGTCTGTTCTACTGCAGGTCTACAGTCTGTTCTAATGCCAGTCTAGAGTCTGTACTACTGCTGCTCTACAGTCTGTTCTACTGCAAGTCTAAATTCTGTTCTACTGCACATCTACAGTCTGTTCTAATGCACATCTACAGTCTGTTCAACTGCAAGTCCACTGTCTCTTCTCCTGCTCTTCTACAGTCTGTTCTACTGCACGACTCTAGTTGGTTTTATTAAAGGTCTACAGTCTCTTCTAATGCACATCTACAGTCTGTTCTAATGCACATCTACAGTCTGTTCTACTGACGTCTACAGTCAGTTCTAAAGCCAATCTAGAATCTGTACTACTGCTGCTCTGAAGTCTGTTTAACTGCAAGTCTACAGTCTGTTCAACTGCACTTCTACAGTCTGGTCTAATGCCATTTTACAGTCTGTACCTCTGCTCTACTGCAGTCTGTTCTATTGCACTTCTACAGTCTTTTTACTGCACATCTACAGTCTGTTCTAATGCACATCTACAGTCTGTTCTAATGCAAGTCTACAGTCTTTACTACTGCTCATCTACGGTCTGTTCTACTGCAGGTCTAAAATCTCTTCTAATAAATGTCTACAGTCTGTTCTACTGCACATCTACAGTCTGTAATACTGCACTTCTACAGACTGTTCTAATGCTCGTCTACAGTCTGTATTACTGCACCTCTACAGTCTGTTCCAAAGCATGTCTAGAGTGTTTTCTTATACTCAAATACAGTCTGTTCTAATGCTCGTCTACAGTCTGTTAAACTGCACCTCTACAGTCTGTTCTAAAGCATGTCTATAGTGTTTTCTAATTCAAATATACAGTTTGTTCTAATGCTTGTCTACAGTCTGAACTACTGCTCTTCTACAGTCTGTTCTAAAGCATGTCTAGAGTGTTTTCTAATACTCATACAGTCTGTTCTAATGCTCGTCCACAATCTGTTAAACTGCACCTCTAGCAGTCTGTTCTAAAGCATGTCTACAGTGTTTTCTAATACTCATATACAGTCTGTTCTAATGCTCATGTACAGTCTGTAGTACTGCACCTAGTCTATTCTTCTGCACATTGTCAGTCTGTTTTACTGGATGTTTACAGTCATTTCTAATGCAAGTCTACAGTCTGTACTTCTGCTCTACTGCAGTCTGTTCTACTGCACCTCTACAGTCTGTTTTACTGCTCATATACAGTCTGTTCTAATGCACATCTACAGTCTGTTCTAATGAAAGTCTACATTTTGTACTACTGCTCACCTACAGTCTGTTCTTCTGCACGTCTACAGTCTGTTCTGATAAACTTCTACAGTCTGTTCTACTGCATATCTACAGTCTATACTACTGCACTTTTAAAGTCTGTTCTAATGCACATCTACAGTCTTTTCTAATGCAAGTCTAATGTTTGTACTACTGCTCATCTACGGTCTGTTCTACTGCACCTCTACAGTCTGTTTTACTGCTCATATACAGTCTGTTCTAATGCACATCTACAGTCTGTTCTAATGAAAGTCTACATTTTGTACTACTGCTCACCTACAGTCTGTTCTTCTGCACGTCTACAGTCTGTTCTGATAAACTTCTACAGTCTGTTCTACTGCATATCTACAGTCTATACTACTGCACTTTTAAAGTCTGTTCTAATGCACATCTACAGTCTTTTCTAATGCAAGTCTAATGTTTGTACTACTGCTCATCTACGGTCTGTTCTACTGCAGGTCTACAGTTAATGGATTGGATTTATATTGCGCTTTTCTCCCAAGGGACCAAGGGACTCAAAGCGCCCACAAGCCGTCCATTATTCATTCATACACAGTCACACACTGGTGATGGTAACTACAACTGTAGCCACAGATGCCCTAGGGCAGACTGACAGAGAGACGTGGCAGCCATTTTGACCCTAAGGCCTCTTTGACCATCACCACATACATTCACTGAACATTCTTAAACATTCATACGAGGCAAGGTGGGTTAAGTGTCTTGCCCAAGGACACAACGACAGAATGAATTGTGGGGAGAGCGGGAATCGAACACACTACCTTCCGGTTGAAAGGCGACCGCTCTACCACTGACGCCCTATACAGTCTGTTATAATGAGCGTCTACAGTCTGTTCTACTGCACATCTACAGTCTGTACTACTGCACCTCTACAGTCTGTTCTAAAGCATGTCTAGAGAGTTTTCTAATACTAATATAAAGTCTGTTCTAATGCTCGTCTACAGTCTGAACTACTGCACCACTAAAGTCTATTCCTCTGAAGCATTGTCAGTCTGTTCTACTGCAAGTCTACAGTCTGTTCTAATGCCAGTCTAGAGTGTGTACTACTGCGGCTCCACAGTCTGTTCTACTGCACATCTACAATCTCTTCTACTGCACATGTACAGTCTGTTCTAATGGTCGTCTACAGTCAGTTCTAATGCTCGTCTACAATCAGTTCTAAAGCCATTCTAGAGTCTGTACTACTGCTGCTATGAAGTCTGTTCAACTGCACGTCTACAATCTGTTCAACTGCACCACTACAGTCTGTTCTATTGTACGTCTACAGTCTGTTCTACTGCACGACTATAGTCTCTTTTAATAAACGTCTACAGTTTCCTCTAATGCACATCTACAGTCTGTTCTACTGGATGTCTACAGTCTTTTCTAATAATTGTCTAGAGTCTGTTCTACTGCACGTCTACAGTCTCTTTTCATAATTGTCAACTTTCTGTACTACTGCACCTCTACAGTCTCTTCTACTGCACATCTACAGTTTGTTCTGATGGTCGTCTAGAGTCTGTACTAGTGGAACTCTACAGTCTGTTCTAAAACATGTCTACAGTCTTTTCTAATACTCATGTACAGTCTGTTCTAATGCTCGTGTAAAGTCTCAACTATTGCCCTCTACAGTCTATTCTTCTGCACATCGTCAGTCTGTTCTACTGCACATCTACAGTTTGTTCTACTGCACATCTACAGTCTGTTCTAATGCAAGTCCACAGTCTGTTCTACTCTTTGTCTACTATAAACTGTTGTGATAATTGTCGACATTCTGTACTACTGCATCTCTACAATTTCTTCTACTTCACAACTACATTATGTTCTTATGCACGTCTATTGTCTGTTCTAATGCTCGTCCACAGTCTGCTCTAATGCAGGTCTTTAGTCTGTAAAACTGCACAAATACAGACTGTTCTACTGGGCGTCTACAATCTGTTCTAATGCTCGTCTACAGTCTGTTCTATTGTACGCCTACAGTCTGTTCTAATGCACATCTACAGTCTGTTCTACTGGACGTTTACAGTCTGTTCTAATGCTCGTCTACAGTCAGTTCTAAAGCCAAACTAGAGTCTGTACTACTGCTGCTGCTCTGAAGTCTGTTCAACTCCAAGTCTACAGTCTGTTCTAATGCCATTTTACAGTCTGTACCTCTGCTCTACTGAAGTCTGTTCTATTGCACTTCTACAGTCTTTTTTACTGCATATCTACAGTCTGTTCTACTGCACATCTACAGTCTGTTCTAATGCAAGTCTACAGTCTATAGTACTGCTCATCTACAGTCTGTTCTACTGCACGTCTACAGTCTCTACTACTGCACTTCTAAAGTCTGTTTTAATGCACATATACAGTCTCTTCTAATGCAAGTCTACAGTCTTTACTACTGATCATCTACGGTCTGTTCTACTGCAGGTCTAAAATCTCTTCTAATAAATGTTTACAGTCTGTTCAACTGCAAGTCTACAGTCTGTTCAACTGCACCTCTACAGTCTGTTCTAATGCTCGTCTACAGTCTGTATTACTGCACCTCTACAGTCTGTTCTAAAGCATGTCTAGAGTGTTTTGTAATACTTATATACAGTCTGTTCTAATGCTCGTCTACAGTCTGTACTACTCCATCTCTACAGTCTATTCTTCTGCACATTGTCAGTCTGTTCTACTGGACGTTTACAGTCTTTTTAATGCTCATCTACAGTCATTTCTAAAGCCAATCTAGTGTCTGTACTACTGCTGCTCTGAAGTCTGTTTAACTGCAAGTCTACAGTATGTTCAACTGCACCTCTACAGTCTGTTCTAATGCCAGTTTACAGTCTGTTCTATTGCTCTACTGCAGTCTGTTCTACTGCATGTCTACAGTCTGTTTTACTGCACATCTACAGTCTGTTCTAATGCACATCTACAGTCTGTTCCAATGCAAGTCTACAAGTTGTACTACTGCTCATGTACGGTCTGTTCTACTCCACGTCTACAATCTGTTTTAATAAACGCCTACAGTCTGTTCTGCACATTTACAGTCTGTACTACTGCACTTCTACAGTCTTTTTAATGCTCGTCTACAGTCTGTATTACTGCACCTCTACAGTCTGTTGTAAAGCATTTCTAGTAGTGTTTTCTAATACTCATATAGAGTCTGTTCTAATGCTCGTCTACAGTCTGAACTACTACATTTCTACAGTCTGTTCTAAAGCATGTCTACAGTGTTTTCTAATACTCATATACAGTCTGTTCTAATGCTCGTCTACAGTCTGTACTACTGCACCTCTAAAGTCTATTCTTCTGCACATTGTCAGTCTGTTCTACTGGATGTTTACAGTCTGTTCTAATGCTTGCCTACAGTCTGTTGTACTGCACGTCTACAGTCTGTTCTACTGCATGTCTGCAGTCTGTTTTGATAAACGTCTACAGTCTTTTCTACTACACATCTACAGTCTCTACTACTGCACTTCTAAAGTCTGTTTCTAATGCACATCTACAGTCTGTTCTAATGCAAGTCTATAGTCTGTACTACTGCTCATTTATGGTCTGTTCTAGTGCAGGTCTACAGTCTGTTTTAATAAACGTCTACAGTCTATAGTCTGTTCTAATGCTCGTCCACAGTCTGTTCTAATGCTAGTCTTAATTCTGTACTACTGCACATCTACGGTCTTTTCTACTAGATGTCTACAGTCTGTTCTAATGCTCGTATACAGTCTGTTGTATTGTACGTCTACAGTCTTTTTAAATGCACATCTACAGTCTGTTCAACTGCACGCCTACAGTCTTTTCAACTGCACCTCAACAGTCTCTTCTAATGCCAGTTTACAGTCTGTACCTCTGCTCTACTGCAGTCTGTTCTACCGCACGTCTACAGTCTCTTTTTCTGCATATCTACAGTCTGTTCTAATGCACATCTACAGTCTGTTCTAATGCAAGTCTATAATCTGTACTACTGCTCATCTACAGTCTGTTCTAATGCGAGTTTATAATCTGTACTACTGCTCATCTACAGTCTGTTCTAATGCAAGTCTACAGTCTGTACTACTGCTCATTTATGGTCTGTTCTACTGCAAGTCTACAGTCTGTTCTAATAAACGTCTACAGTCTGTTCTACTGCACATTTGAAGTCTGTACTACTGCACTTCTACAGTCTGTTCTAATGCTCGTCTACAGTCTGTATTACTGCACGTCTACAGTCATTTTAACTGCACCTCAACAGTCTGTTCTAATGCCAGTTTACATTCTTTACCTCTGCTCTACTGCAGTCTGTTCTACTGCACGTCTACAGTCTGTTTTACTGCTCATATACAGTCTGTTCTACTGCACGACTACAGTCTGTTCTAAAGCCAGTCTAGAGTCTGTTCTACTGCTGCTCTAAAGTCTTTTCAACTGCATGTCTATAGTCTGTTCAACTGCACCTCTACGTCTTTTCTATTGTATGTCTACATTCTGTTCTAATGCACATCTACAGTCTGTTCTAATGCTCGTCTACAGTCTCTACTAACGGACCTTTAAATTATTTTCTTCTGCAGCATCATTAGACTGGTTTACTGGACATCTACAGTCTGTTCTAATACACGTCTATAGTCTGTTCAAATACTCGTCCACAGTCTGTTCTAATGCAGTCTGTACTACTGCACATCTATAGTCTGTTCTATTGCTCGAATACAGTCTGTTCAAATGCCCAATAAAAGTCTTTACTACTCCACCTCTACAGTTTGTTCTACATCTCCTCTACAGTCTGTTCTACTGCAGCTCTACAGTCTGTTTTAATGCCAGTCTAGAGTCTGTACTACTGCTGCTCTGCAGTCTGTTCTACTGCAAGTCTACATTCTGTTCTACTGAACATCTACAGTCTGTTCTAATGCACATCTACAGTCTATAGTCTGTTCTTATGCTCGTCCACAGTCTGTTCTAATGCTAGTCTTAATTCTGTACTAGGTCAAAACCTTTTAATGGTCCCCAAAACACGTTTAAAAACCCAGGGAGACCGGTCTTTCCAAACAGTCGCCCCCAGACTCTGGAACACCCTGCCCCTGTCACTGCGAGTGGATATTTCTGTTGATTCTTTTAAAAAGCAGCTGAAGACACTTTTATTTAAACAAGCTTTTAGTTGATTGGTCTTTTTATGTTTTAATATTTTGTGTTTTAATTTTTTTTTTTTTTCTCTAAGTTTTATTGTTTTTTATTGCACTTTGTAAAGCACTTTGTGATTTATATCTGTGAAAGGTGCTATATAAATAAAATTTACTTACTTACTTACTTACTACTGCACATCTACGGTCTTTTCTACTAGATGTCTACAGTCTGTTCTAATGCTCGTATACAGTCTGTTGTATTGTACGTCTACAGTCTTTTTAAATGCACATCTACAGTCTGTTCAACTGCACGTCTACAGTCTTTTCAACTGCACCTCAACAGTCTCTTCTAATGCCAGTTTACAGTCTGTACCTCTGCTCTACTGCAGTCTGTTCTACCGCACGTCTACAGTCTCTTTTTCTGCATATCTACAGTCTATTCTAATGGACATCTACTGTATGTTCCAATGAAAGTCTACAGTCTGTACAACTGCTCATCTACAGTCTGTTCTACTGCACGTGTACAGTCTGTTTTATTGCTCATCTACAGTCTGTTCTACTGCACATTTACAGTCTGTTCTAATACAAGTCTACAGTCTCTACTACTGCTCATTTACAGTCTGTTCTACTGGATGTTTACAGTCTGTTCTAATGCTCGTCTACAGTCAGTTTTACAGTCTGTTCTAATGCAAGTCTATAGTCTGTTTTACTACTCATCTACGGTCTGTTCTTTTGCAGGTCTACAGTCTGTTCTAATAAACGTCTACAGTCTGTTCTACTGCACATCTACAGTCTGTTCTAATGCAAGTCTACAGTCTGTATTACTGCTCATCTACAGTCTGTTCTAAAGCATGTCTAGAGTGTTTTCTAATACTCATATACAGTCTGTTCTAATGCATGTCTACAGTCAGAAATACTGCACCTTTTACAATATGTTCTAAAGCATGTGCAGAGTGTTTTCTAAAACTCATATAGAGTCTGTTCTAATACTCGTCTACAGTCTGAACTACTGCAGCTCTACAGTCTGTTCTAAAGCATGTCTAGAGTGTTTTCTAATACTCATATACAGTCTGTTCTAATGCTTGTCTACAGTCTGTACTACTGCATCTCTACAGTCTATTCTTCTGCACATTGTCAGTCTGTTCTACTGGACGTTTACAGTCTTTTCTAATTCTCATCTACAGTCTGTATTACTGCACCTCTACAGTCTGTTCTAAAGCATGTTTAGAGTGTTTTCTAATACTCATATACAGTCTGTTCTAATGTTCGTCTACAGTCGGAACTACTGCACCTCTACATTTTGTTATAAAGCATATCTAGAGTGTTTTCTAATACTTATATAGAGTCTGTTCTACTGGACGTTTATAGCCTGTTCTAATGCTCGTCTATAGTCAGTTCTAAAGCCAATCTAGAGTCTGTACTACTGCTGCTCTGAAGTCTGCTTAACTGCACGTCTACTGTCTGTTCACCTGCACGTCTACTGTCTGTTCTAATGCCAGTTTACAGTCTGTTCAACTGCTCTACTACAGTCTCGTCCACTGCACGTCTACAGTCTGTTTTACTGCACATCTACAGTCTGTTCTAATGTACATCTACTGTCTGTTCTAATGCAAGCCTACAGTCTGTACTACTGCTCATCTACAGTCTGTTCTACTGCACGTCTACAGTCTGTTCTAATGCACATCTACAGTCTGTTCTAATGTAAGTCTACAGTCTGTACTATTGCTCATCTACTGTCTGTTCACCTGCACCTCTACAGTCTGTTCTAATGCCAGTTTACAGTCTGTACTACTGCTCTACTACAGTCTCGTCCACTGCACGTCTACAGTCTGTTCTACTACACATCTACAGTCTCTACTACTGCACTTCTAAAGTCTGTTCTAATGCACATCTACACTCTCTTCTAATGCTCGTCTACAATCTGTACTACTGCATTTCTACAGTCTATTCTTCTGCACATTGTCAGTCTGTTCTACTGGATGTTTACAGTCTGTTCTAATGCTCGTCTACAGTCAGTTTTACAGTCTGTTCTAATGCAAGTCTATAGTCTGTTTTACTACTCATCTACGGTCTGTTCTTTTGCAGGTCTACAGTCTGTTCTAATAAACGTCTACAGTCTGTTCTACTGCACATCTACAGTCTGTTCTAATGCAAGTCTACAGTCTGTATTACTGCTCATCTACAGTCTGTTCTAAAGCATGTCTAGAGTGTTTTCTAATACTCATATACAGTCTGTTCTAATGCATGTCTACAGTCAGAAATACTGCACCTTTTACAATCTGTTCTAAAGCATGTGCAGAGTGTTTTCTAAAACTAATATAGAGTCTGTTCTAATACTCGTCTACAGTCTGAACTACTGCAGCTCTACAGTCTGTTCTAAAGCATGTCTAGAGTGTTTTCTAATACTCATATACAGTCTGTTCTAATGCTTGTCTACAGTCTGTACTACTGCATCTCTACAGTCTATTCTTCTGCACATTGTCAGTCTGTTCTACTGGACGTTTCAGATCTAGTTTTAAAAACATAACTGTACTCACCAGTTTCTAAAACAGTGACAGTGTTACTTTCAGATGTGTCGATATATTCATCCCATCCTCTGCAGGAGGAGACACCTCCATCTGAGACTCTGACAAGAGCTGAGTTTTCTTTCATTCTCTCTCTCTGAGAGTCAGAGTCTGAGTTTTGTCTGGTCCATTCATAAGTTCCTTTAAAGCCCTGGACTTCACAGCTCAAAGTCACACTGCTCTGTTCTGGGATGGTGTCACTGGATTTTTCAGATGGACTCGTGTCTTTGCTGAGGAGAGAACAATATTAGAAAAACACAGTCAGTGAACCACAAAGATGAGCGTAGACTTCTGCAGACTGGAAATGGTGATAGTTTTTAGATTTATTTGTTGTTGGAGAAAAAAAGCTGCTCTTAAAATGTTTTAAACCTCTCAGAAACATGTCAAAGGTTTGATGTGTTTAAAATACTGACCTGTTACCTTCAGTTCTTTCTTTGTGGACTGTTGTTCCAAAGAGGAAAAACAAAAATAAGAACCCTGATCTGAGGTTGTCACTGAAGAGATCATCAGTTCGACTGGGGCAGTACGTTGTATCCAAAGGTGTGTGTCCTCAGTCACAAGTGATCCATCTTTGTAAAAGTACAAATTTCCTTGACTATCTTGAACACAACGCAGAGTCACATTGTCACCTGTGTAAACAAAAGTAAAGTTAACAAAATGAAACTGCTTTAGAATAATACACATACAATGATAAACACAAAAGAAACATGTCAGAGTTTTTCATTAAAGGCAACAGTTCAAGGCAGTTTGTTTCAACATCATTACATTTATTAACACCAGATGCAGTGTAGAGTGAGAGTGTATTTCCTCAAAGCACCAACACAGTTTGGCCCAGGACTCTGAATTATAATTGACTGTAGTGTTGACAGTTTCTCAAGTCTTCATGTCAAAGATGTAAAATTAAGCCCTGTGTTTTAAGAACAGACTAAAGACAAGTGTGGATAAGTGCTACACAAGTCCTCACGACACCATCCAGTGCAACAAAGAGATTCCAACCAGTGACATTTTTTACTTTAAACACTGTCACAGGCAACAATATAAGTCACAAACACAGTGAGTGTATTTCTTGACGTCATAATGGGCCCAGGTGTCATATCCCTGTTAGATGTTGACCTGTTTAAAGTCAAAGTGTTGTAAACTCACAGATGAGCCCCAGAGTCCAGACCAGAGAGGGTCCCATCCTCACATCCAGCGCTCGTCACTCTGCCTCTGACAAACTCCAGCTCATTACAGGCTTCATCTACAGCACTCACAGAGGAAGAGGAGGGTACCTTTGATGAAGATATGTTTAACTGGTCTGCACTTCCTTTTTCACACTTACCTCACACAGACACTGAACCACAGCTTTCACACTTTGAGACTTTTCTCACAGTCGACCCATCATGCAACACCTGTTTAGAATAAAATAAAAATAGAATACATTTTAAATAATCATTAAACTATATGCATCACATGTAAGTCGGCAGTTAGCAGTAGAAGTGACACCTGTAGCACTAAAATATTGTAAACAACTAAATACAGTCTGATCATTGTTATATGAACCTGTTGATCTTTACTCCGTTAGATATATTGAGTACTAAGAAAAACATTGAAGATCAGTGTAAGAACTAAAGGAAATAGATGTGTTACTTCTTTTTGACTCTAAAATGACACTGAGACAAAGAAGGAGCAACTATGAACTGTATTGTCGTCTTGAAGCTGAAGGAGAGATAACATCATTCTTGTTCAGAAACGTGTTAGATACTTCTCTTTTGTGGTTATTGTTCTGTAGAGGTTTATAATTGTTTGTGTGTTTGTCAGAACTGAAGCTACAGTAAAGCTCACAGAGGAGTGAGATAAAGTGTGTCATTGAACGTCATAGAAATGTGTGGCTTTTGACCTAAAAATGAAACAAGTGCAGTGACACACTTTAAAAACTGAATGTGCTGGAGTTCAAGGAGCAGTGTTGTCGTCCTGGGCCTGATCCTCTCTGTTAGTGTTCATCCATGAATTAAAGTCAGATCCTGGTTCATTCTGGTTTCTGACTGAACTCTATAGTCTCCAGATCTGTGAACAGTTTGAAGGAGAAAACACTCACAGCTGAGCAGCTCCAGGAGATGCGCGCTCACGAGATGCTGCGCGCTCCCTGCCAAGGTGGAGCGGAGCTACAGGTGACAGCTGAAGCTAAGGTTAGGAGATGGTGAAACAGTTTATTTTGTTGCTTTAATGGAGGTTTCAAAATTCCCTTTTTTTCATTTCCAGTGCGGACACAAACTCCTGTCCATCAGTTTAATCATCTATAAGTCTAATCAGCACAATCAGCAAATATAATAACTACATAATCATTTAAAACCTATAGTAAATCATCAATTCATTGTAATCCATGTAAAGCTCTGCTGCAGTGCCTTATAGTGTCTTGGTGGGACTCTTGAATTTTTGTAGCAGTGGTGGTCAAACCAAGGCCCAAGGACCCAATACTGGCTGTTCAATCTGCCAAGCATTAACTACTAATTTAATAATAATTAAAGACAGCAGATATTATATTGACATTAACAATTAATTGAGTTTTAGAGTTTTTCACTGGAGTCTCCTCAAAGGCCATATGTCTGATATTCCAAGAAACTGAACTCAAAGTCAGCGCTTCTTTTCTACCGAGCCAAATACAAACCAGCCAAGTTACAGACTTTTATTTCTAGTTTGTTCACCCTGCTGTAGGGTGTTACTGTTCAGTAAAATTATTTTGTGTAGCAGCTGACGATCTTTAAAATATACAACAATTATTCACTGTTTTAATAAATCTGCTTGCACCAATAAATACAAACAATTCAAGCTGCAGTGAGTCCAACTGAAGGGCATTTAAAGTCACTCTACCTCAAATTTAACAACAAACCTTAACACACATCACAGATTAAGCAAGACTCTAGCTCAACTCAACACAAAGATTGTTTTTTCACGTCACAATCTGTTCGAATAATAATCTGAATACTTTACCGGACACAGTTACAAGTTTAGTCACATTTATCGAGCTGCTCTGAAGACCGACACTGGTATTCTCCGCTCATCATGCAATGGTAAGTGTTTATCCGGTGTAGAAATGAGACACATTTGGATTATTTCTCAACTCAACATCTAAAATACAAAGGAAGAAGAAACAAAGATGAATATCGACAGAAAATAAAGGTGCATTACCTTCAGCATGTCCAATGAAGACAAGGATATTCAGCACTGAAAATCAGAAATGTCAATATATAAGCAATCAAAGAAACTTAATATACAGCAACATTCTCACATTTTAATAGAAAAACCAAAGACAAAATGTGTGTCATTTTTATAACGGCAAAAGTGAGAGCTCTGAATTAAAGAAGGTATGTTTAAAAGCTGGTGTTTCTTCTTTTTTCAACTTGTTACTTTCTTATTTATTAAGACAAAACTTGCAAAACCTTCACTGGCACACTTTCTAACACATATACAGTAAATATAATAAAATATATGCCTTTGTAGTTTATAGATATTGGTAATGTTTTAAAAGGTGTGTCAGTAAAGTTTTTACAGTGCATGATCACATGTCACAGATTGATCTCCTCTTTACAAGGGTTTACATAAGGATTAGAAAACATTAATGTATAAAGTTATTTAGAGGTAGTCCTTAAGAAAAGTGAAAGCAAATTTTATATATAACACTGGTTAATGGTTTACAACCCATTAAGAACCTTTTATTAATGAATGTACAGTAAATTTTAATCTTAGAAGCTAAATAACTTATTGCTTTACAATTGGATTAACACATTTATAAGGTATTTGCAGTGTGAAAATAATAATTTGTTAATACATTGTAAATATCTTATTTTCAGACTATATTCCAAAGCAGGAGTTTCAAACACTTTTAGTTCAGGAAACACAATCTGAAGTGGACCAGTAAAAGAATAGAATAAAAACCTATAAATAACAACAACTCCTTGTTATTCTTTGGTCTAAAGTGCAAAGAGGTACAATTACATTATAATGTCAGTGATCTCATTAATCACAGACCAAAAAGGTTAATGTTGGCTGTCGAGAGATTGTCTTTTGTCCATGTGGAGCTACCGTAGTTCATCATGTGTGTGTTTTCACAAACTCATTCTCACAATATATCTTTGAAGCTAATGTTTTGCTAGCATAAACGTATTTAACGAAGGAGCCTTTATGCACTTTCGCTGACCTTTCGGCTACAGATAAAAACAGACAGGTTTCCCATTCTCCTCAGAGAATAAATAGAAAGTGGTCATTTTTGCAGAATTTTACACCTTGTGTCTACTTTTCTCTGTCACAGAGTTATTTTTACAGCAAAAGACAAAAGAATAAAACAAACTTACCATTTATGGGACCAGATGGTGCACTGCTGCCCTCTGCTGTTCAGTCCTGGGAGTCAGTGTTGTGTTGTGTTCTCTACTATTACTAAAACACTGCGACCACAGTGGACAAAATAGAAATTGTAGCAGATCAGCCTCCAGAACGCCACACGGATTATAACATTTGTTTAATCACTTACAGACCTCCAAACTGTTTCACTAAGGGTCTTCAAGATTAACAACTGTTTCACCATCGGCCTCCAGAGACAGGCCGTGGACGTAAATCTTGAGAAGAAGACATGCTAACCCATTTTCTTTCAGATAAAAGGACACCAACGTGTCCTTTTTAACTATTCACAGATGTTTCTTGCTTGGATAAGACTGAACCAGTCTTCAGGACTTATAATTAACGATTTTGTTTGTTTTCATAAAAGCCGGGACCTAGGTCCAACCAGCACCAAAGACCAATCAGGTCAAAGACTCATGGAGAGATCCAGACGCTATAGACGCCACTGTCAGAAAGCCGTAAATCCTGTAGATAAGGTGTCCATCCAGCTTTCTCGAGAACACTTTATTCTAATCCTGATTGACAGTTGAAAATGTCTTTGATCATAGTCATTCGGGCATGGTCAAACACTACCCCCTTTTGGTTTAACTGGACAAATGACTCTGCACTCAAGAAGGACATTTGGTGTTATTTCATTAAAGGACATTTTGTTATTTTATTACTTAGAAAGATTGTGAATGTACTAACAATTATACTGTTTGTTTCCAAGATGCAGAGTTTTACAAGGCAACTAATTCCTTATTCCATTTCTACAGAGTTACGTTTTATGTTAATAAAATGTAATGAATATATGTTTTTATAATAAGTCTGACAAATGTTTCTTTGCATAATCCTGCAAGTACAAATGTTTTTGTGTGTTTTACGAAAACCATGGAAAATAGGGTGAAACAAAAGGAATGTTAAGACTTAGTTTAAACATTTAGACTCCCCCCCAAAGCAATGCCTTCCTTCGCAAGACACACCCCGTCCAGAGGTGTTAAAACTGGCGCACAGCCAAAAACACGCACTCTGCTTCTCTCTCTACTCTTCGTCTCGTCTTTACTTCGCACTGGACCTCTTGTCCGTTCAGGGCCGTAGGCCCTCGAAACCCTTTCAAGCTCCGGACCTCGTGTAACGAGTAAATTTTCTTTGTACTTTAAAGCCTGCAAGTTTAGCTTGCCGCGATAAAGTTTCCTTCACACAGCTGCTCAAAGTAGCTTACTTCCTGCCAGCCTGCGAACAAAGGAAGTTGCCTCGCTTTATTTTTGAAGATTTCCTGCCTGCTCAAGAGTTAGCTTGACTAAAATCTAACTTTCTCGAGCAAGTTTAAGCCAGCAACACAGCCGCTAAACCTTCTCCAGTGGACCTCGCAACAACTTTGAAAGACTCAATTTTACTCGGTGTACGACGCTGATGCTAAAAGGCTTGGCTAGTTGTGACAGTAACGAGACGCTTTTTGAATCTCCCGGGCCTACGGCGGCCCCTCTGGAGAGTGGAAACAGAAGGCCATCCTGGAGGCGACAAAAGTCACCGGATGCGACAGGGTTCTGCAGAACCCCTCTGGAGTCCTAGTCGCTAAGACCTGAGACCAAATACTACCCCAGGGTGAGTCAAAAAGTTACACAAGTTTGGCGTCTAAACTGTCTAAACATAGTAGCCTTAGCATCAGAACCCGTCATCGAACCCCTCTAAACGCTCCGTAAAATCCCCTCAGTTAATAATAGAATCAATAATCAATAATTCCTTTTGTTTCACAAAATCCTCTGAAAGCAAGTTTATCGTTCTTTGATTTACCCATTTATGTGTCCATAACTATTCCTTTGTGTCATTTCCCCTGTCATTATTCACTGTTTAACTTTATAATCTTTAATAAAACCCCATAAAGACATTTAATGTTTCATTGTTTAATTGAGAACTTTCAAAGCGAGAAGAATTTACTACCTTTAGATTAATGAGACTAGGCTAAACAGTTTCTCTGGATCTGTTCAAAACTAGAGTGGTGCCAAAGAAATTAATATTTTGATAAGCCAAATATTAATTATTAATTTTCATAATTAATATTCACATTAATTATTAATACGACCATATTCACTACAGTATTTTTTTGGCCTTGCGTGAGCCTCGGAAGAATTTTCTTGATTAAACATTAGAATCACTCAATATCCAAAGTCTTTACAAAATTGCTGTCCATTGAAAGCTGTGCCTTTGTTGTGCTGTTGCTTAGCAATGCGTTTAACCGCGTGCGTGTGTGTGTGTGAGAGTTGTGCTTTTGTTTGTTTAAGTGTGAGCGCTGTCGAAATTGCTAATTCAAATCGTACCAGCTGGACTGATATTGTTTTGAATTACAATTAGTATTGTACGTACATTTATGGCCAGAGCATTAATCAAGTACTTGTTAAAAGTTGCTTAGAGTCTGTTACAAAGCTTAGAGACTCTGCAAATTGCATGCATGTTAAACACACGAGCGAAGTGTGTAACTTATATGGGCCGAGACAAAAAGCTAATTGCTGTGCTACGCCAGAGTTAAGTTAAAATTGTCTCTCACAAGTTGGAAAAAATTGCCGCGTTACACGGAATTTATAAGAAAACTTGTCTTGCCTAAGGCTTATGAGCCTGGGTGTATTTTGCTGGAGGCCTTCACAGCCTAGCTAACTGTGAAAACCCTCCCCCTAAAAGCCACGTGGGCTGCCGTGCGTTTTGTCTAAAAACGTGGTTTGAGCCTGCTGTGGTAAATGTGCTTGTGTTCAAAACGTGATCTTGTATAAAGCGCTGCTGTGTTTAAACCGCGGGTTTAACAAGTTGTAGACGCGTCCCAAGTCAGTCTCTGACTGGAGCTAAAAACAAACTTTGCCCCGGCACCCTCAAAGGGGCGTGCCGGAGACTTCACTCCGAAGCCGGAGACTCACGAGTCTCTATCGCCCCTAGCGGAAAGGAGTGGTAAAACCACTGACTCACGAGAGTCTTTATCGCTCAGCGGAAAGAAGTAGTAAACCCACAGACACAAGTTTCTACTGCCCCTAGCGGAAGAGAAGTGCGAAACTTCTAAAAATCTCAAGAGGAGCTCTCGTCTCTCTCTGGTGGTCACTCAACGGAATTACACCTTTTCCCTCAACAGTGACTAATTCAAGTTTAGAACTTAACAACTGAATAATTTAAGCTTTCATTGACACTGAAAAGCCTGATTGAATTATCATAAAAAGTGAATTACTCTGCTTTATTAACAACTACTGAACTGCTATTAAGCTGTTTTGATTGTTGTTAATGCCTGTGTCTTTTTAAATGCACAAACCTGCACTGCATCTGCTTTTGGAAAATCTTTGATGCTAACCCTGCATTTAATTTGATTGATTAATTTGTCTTGATTAACAATTTAAGACTGCTTTTGTGACTTTCCTATCTACCCAGGATTTGTCAAATTGGAATGCTAACGCTAACAGCTTACTAACACTACGACAACCCTGCTGTTACGTCTGAACAGGCGTAACCCTGCAAATTTTGTCATAGCTGTAATTTAAAAGCTGATTACCTGCATGAATTGTTAGAATAAACCCACTGATTCTGCACTGTTAATTTTACAAATTAGCACAGCAGCATCCCAGCACTGTCAACCCTCATTAACGTTCACACCACTAGGCTATTGCTAAATAGTCACTGTTAATTCTCACATAAGGTCATTTCACTCACAAATAGACTTTATACTAACTTCCACTTCAACAATTCCTTCTTTTATTACTTTCAATCTGACTTATTTGACTTAATACCCCTTTTTATTTTAATTTAATTGGAATTTATTTTATTTTAAAGAAAATAAAATGTTAACTTTAATTTTTATTCCTTCATTAATTTTTTTTATTTTTATTTACACTTTTACTCAGATTTTCAAAAATCCTTTTACAGTCTGCTTGAGTTTCTACGCGCCTTCTTCGTAACACTCCACAAGTAGTAACTCTCTCCTTGCAGTTAAAACGTAATCTAACAATAACTCACTTTCTCAGAGAAACCCCATTTCTCAACAAGTCTGACTCACAGTCTACAGGTTCTGGTAGTCCCATCAAGCTTCTGGATCACTTAGACTCAGCTCTAAATGATCTAACAGAACAGGTGCTACCCCAATATGTGGACGAGATTCAGACCACAAACTAACGAGCTAGATTCAGTTCTTAGCTCCTTGATTAGCATTGCGCTAACCTCTAAGCCAAAGGACAAGGATCTAACTAAGCTGTTAGGTCAAATGGCTATTGTTATGCCCAGCGAGAGCAAGCCGAGGATCTCCTGGCACGCAGCCACGAGAAAATCCAGGTCCAGAAACAGGACCTCGCCCGCTCCCAGCGAGATCAAGGCGTTGAATCAGGAACTCCAGCTGACCAAAGGAGCCCTGGAGAATTCTGAAAAACAAAACCAAGAGTTACAAAGTCTTGCCCAAACACTCCAAAGGCAGACCCTGACTTTGGAGTTACACACCAAACTCCAGATAACTGAGGGGACCCTCAGTGACCTAAAGAACGAGCTGAGCGAAACAAGGTCTGCTCGTGACATAGCAGAGCTGCAGCTCAATGACCAACGCGATGAGTACGACGCTATGCGAGAGGAACTCATCAAAGCAGGCAAAAGTGCACAGCTGTCCGCGAATATGCTGGCACAGGAAGCTCGGCGGAGAGAGTCCCTGAGTGCACGGGTAGAGGCCCTCACTAAACAAGGTGACTTAGACCGCCAGCTTATTGAACAACTTCAGGCGCGCCTGACAGAGGACGCCCGAGCACAACCAAGTAAGAAACTGGAGTTCAAAAGTACTCCAGACCTAGAACCAGTTACTCCATTATACCAACCCAGTAGGTTTGGGGACTCCCAGAAGGGAGCCACTTCACTAACTAATCCAATTTTGCGACCACTACCGCGCCTGGGCGCAACGGAAAGAGGACCAACCGGGCGAGAGCCCAGCCGTCTTTCGCGAGCTTCCACAGGTAGGCATTCGGATTACTTCGCACTACCAACAGGTAGGCATTCGGACTTTGTCCAACAACCAGCTCCGACACGGAGACATCTGGACTACGGTCCCACTGACAGAGACTTTGACAAAATCGCGCGTCATATCACTCGCCCCATCAAGGATCGGCTCATGACACTAGCGCGTACCTTAGAGACATTGAGTTCTACCTCCAGAGAATACCCAATGCTACCGTTGAGGACAAAATCTTTTTGATAAAACTAACATCAAGCAGAGATGTTAGTAGCTTCATCGACGCGTCAACCCCTGAGGTCCAAGCTGACTTCGATCTCCTTAGTCAGTCCCTCATGGAGGAATTCTCAGGCGTTACAACGAATGTGGGACTGACAACCGCCCTAACAATCAAACAGGTAGTGCGGCAAGAGTCACCACAGATATATTATCATCGGCCACGCAAAGCCTACTTTGGTCCACTCAACGAACCAAACATGGAGGAGGATAAAAACTTCAAAACACTCTTTGTGCAAAACCTCCATCCAACTACCAACCATCATCTTGGCGTTGCTGCCTGCCCGCTGACTCAAACCAGCCGCCAACTCCGCGAACTGGCAACAGCAGGGCATTTACTAAACAGAAGCTGACTCAGATTAAACCGCAAGAGTCAGCCGCTCTGTATACTGTTGATCAGAGTCTAGCGTTCGAAGGAGCACCTACCTCCAAGCCAAGCGGCCCAGGAGCCTCCCGCTTTCCAGACAGGAAAGAGGACCTCGACCACACAAAGAGAGCCAGGTCAACACCCGACCTGGCCTGAACGTAAGTTCAAAGACCAGGGCCCTCAATGGAAACCTCGGTTCAAAAATAAATTTCGAACCAATCCAAACCGTAACCAAGGGGGTCCTATCAAAACCGCGACAGACGACAGGAGGAACCATTATCGTCCCAAGACCAACGCGATCATCAGGTAGCTCACCTGTCGAGCAGCGAAATCATGCGAGGACCGAGCCCTGAAACTCAGACTGATCGCGTGGGAAACCCCACTAGCGAAAGGAGTCTGACTACAGAGGAGGCTCGGGCCATAGAACGCATACTCAAACAAATGCGCGAAAAGTCCAAGGACAAGGCTGAGCTGTATACGGTGGAGGCCTCTAAGGCCCTGATTCAGAAACAGTCTCAACCAATCCAAGCCGACTTAACACGCAACGAAAATACAGAGTCTACTGAAGGGAATGAGCGTCTCCCAGACCTGTACTTAGGCTCTTGCGATCCAGAGCCACTCAATGACATTGTCCAGGACCCTAGCATGGACAACACGGAGAAGTGATTCAGATCACAAATACCTCAGTCCGTCTAACGCCGTCCAAGTGAACCCAAGCGTCGGGCTGTGCCATGACCACGCCGACTGACTATCGAATGTGAAACACCCTTTCACCAATTTCTGGGTCACCTAACTGAAAAGGGAATAGCTCAAAGCTTTATCTCTCTGTCTTGTTAGAAGACCACTTGACGCATACGAAGCACTTCTCGACACAGCCGCTGACATCAGCCTAATTTCAGGCAACCTGTTCAGATCACTACAGGCTATAGCGAGAAGATCCCACAGGGACTTGAAGTCTCACCCGTGCATCCGAGAAATAAGGCCTTACTCTGATGATCTGGCGATCATTAACGAGGTAGCCTTAGTACAACTGACCATCGGACCCATGACACTGATACACCCAGTGTACGTGTCCCACCTTGACAACGCCCCACTTCTGATTGGAAAAGACGTCCTCAATCGCTTTGAACCACTGATCGATTTCAAGCAGCTGAAGATTTGGGCCCAAGTGCGAGAACCACTTCCAATCTTACTGAATGAATCTCAGTGCTATGCGATTGACAGGAATCACCAATCGACAGGGTAGCCACCGACACCGCTAGTACAACGACCATGCAACCTCGGTGCGAACCAAACCCCTTTACATTGCGTGACAACTTCCTGTGCACGCTGAAGGACCTTTAGCGATGACACCCCAAATCGTCGTCAATGGCATCTCACTGGAAGCAACTCCAGTCGACAATGTCGTGATGACCTTATGGGCTGACAAATCTGCCATCAGCCAGGAGCTGTTTAACACTCTAACGCCAGATAAACCCGTGCCTGACCTTCATAAAGAAGCGCACTAGGTTCCCTGCTAACCCCACATCGACTCACGCGTTAACGCCATCGGTCTATGCTCTGCCATCGTACGATGGAACAAAAGAGAACTGACCCACACTTTTGCGGTCATCCCCGATCTGCCACATTCAGTGTACATTGGGGCTGACATGCTAGTCAGACTCGACGTACAAGTCGACACCATTAACAACGTTCTCTGGTCACTGACTGGAGTACGTAAAGAATCACCTTCACTGACCAAAGGAAACTTGAGATCGGGTCAAACGATCCCCGACGTGTGTCAGGTAAGTAACAACTGCCATCTCACGATACCGCCGCGTAACATCATGGACATACGTCTGAAAGCGTTTCCAGGACAACAAGTTAACTCTTCACAAGCGTTCTTCCAACCGTCGCCTCTGTTCTTTGAGTTAGGCTTGTCTGTTCAAGCAACACCCCTGGTCGAGCTCGACTCTCGATCAACACACGTGCTAGTGCAGAATCCTACTGCCAATAGCATTCTCGTCCCGAAGGCCACACCTTTAGGTTGGCTGATTGACACTAGGTTCCATGACTGTGAACTCAGAATCCCAGTCATAGGCGTATGCCACACTCACTCGCGACTGAACAACAGGAGACCGGAGTTGTCTACACGAAACCTTCCAGAGCAATCGCCATATACCCCTCACTTGTGGTCGCTACCGACACTATCTGCAGGGTCGATCTGGCTGATGCTGAGGTAATGGTCGTACAGACAGGCTCCCTGCTCTCCATTGATCCTGATTCAGACAAAGACCTGAACGATCATGCAGACCTTATGCCAAAACAAGGGGCTCTAGACAATACGCTCTGGCAATTCCAGCCAGAAACCTCGTCGATCGACCCTTCCCACCCAACCCACCCATTCTGTCTGTCTGGTTACCCGATCTAAGGCAACGCAACCGATGCCTCGGTTCCGGCCCCTGCAGACCCATCTACTTCTACTCTTTCTTTCGCTGGTTCCGACCTCGTTGCCCTTCAAGCAGCGGACTCGGCAATCCACAAACTTATGCTTTACCTTTCAGACACGGTGTCGTACCCCATCGTAGACACTGACTTTTCCTCCGACGCATATCTTACAAAGCTATGTGCGGTGCGCTCAACTCCACCTGCGTCATGGCTTGCTTGTTCACGCCTCTCTGACACCCTCACTTCACCTGCGTTCGTAGTGCCTCAGAGCCTAAAGGGGTCATGCTAGCACGCACATGACGCTCCTGTAGCAGGCCACAGAGGTGTTCGCGCAACACACCAGGCACTCCAACAAGTGGCATACTGGCCACATATGCAAATGGGCGTGGCAGAATACATCAAAGGCTGCCTAGTATGCTGCCAATTTCAACCAACAAGACCACTCCATCGTGCACCCTTACAAAGAAGGGGCATTTCTTTTCCATGGTCTGACCTCCAAATCGATTGGATGGGACCCCTGACTAAATCAACAAGGGGCAACAAATACATCCTAATGGTCACCTGTGCCTTCACTAAATGGGTGGAAGGTCTTCCAGCCCCAAGCGATACGGCACAGACCACGGCCTTTCTACTCATGAACCACGTGTTCTCCAGATTCGCTTACCCTGTAAGGTCGATTCTGACCGTGGTACTCACTTCACCGCCGAGGTGATGGGACAACTGTGGCAAACCATGGGCGTGAAAGCAAAATTCCACGTCAGCCACCACCCCCAGTCCTCAGGCCAAGTAGAAAGAGCAAACCGAACGGTGATCGACATTCTAAAGAAATATGTCGCATCTAATCACCGAGACTGGGACGTCAAACTGCCCTTGGTCCTGATGGCTATCAGAACCACGCCACACACGGCGACCGGATTCTCCCCGTTTGAGCTCATGACCGGTAGGCAGATGACGCTTCCCCTACACTTACTGTACCAGCCAGGAGAGGCTAACATCGCTACGGCCTATACCACACACCAGTACATGGCTGATCTCCAAGCGCACCTGAGAACCACCTTTGCCTTTGCCCAGGAAAAACTAGGCAAAAGTGCAGAAGGACGTAAGGCCTATTATGACCAAAAGTCATCTAGGGACAAACTACAGGTGGGACAGCTCTCTCATTTTTTTTGTTCCCAATAAGTCCTTCCTTGAAGTGATAAACTTAACCTATCTCCATTAGCAACGGATACAATACAAACCAAGTAAAGGCCCCTTTACACTTAGATACTTTTCTTTAATCACGTTTGCATCATTACACCTGTTATGACGCCAAACTATGTGTTTAACGTGTGGCTTACTCCCTGGTCTGCAAGGATGTCGACATGGAAACTTGTGGAACCAGCTTCGTCGAAAGGGGGACTGTAGCAGATCAGCCTCCAGAACGCCACACGGATTATAACATTTGTTTAATCACTTACAGACCTCCAAACTGTTTCACTAAGGGTCTTCAAGATTAACAACTGTTTCACCATCGGCCTCCAGAGACAGGCCGTGGACGTAAATCTTGAGAAGAAGACATGCTAACCCATTTTCTTTCAGATAAAAGGACACCAACGTGTCCTTTTAACTATTCACAGATGTTTCTTGCTTGGATAAGACTGAACCAGTCTTCAGGACTTATAATTAACGATTTTGTTTGTTTTCATAAAAGCCGGGACCTAGGTCCAACCAGCACCAAAGACCAATCAGGTCAAAGACTCATGGAGAGATCCAGACGCTATAGACGCCACTGTCAGAAAGCCGTAAATCCTGTAGATAAGGTGTCCATCCAGCTTTCTCGAGAACACTTTATTCTAATCCTGATTGACAGTTGAAAATGTCTTTGATCATAGTCATTCGGGCATGGTCAAACACTACCCCCTTTTGGTTTAACTGGACAAATGACTCTGCACTCAAGAAGGACATTTGGTGTTATTTCATTAAAGGACATTTTGTTATTTTATTACTTAGAAAGATTGTGAATGTACTAACAATTATACTGTTTGTTTCAAGATGCAGAGTTTTACAAGGCAACTAATTCCTTATTCCATTTCTACAGAGTTACGTTTTATGTTAATAAAATGTAATGAATATATGTTTTTATAATAAGTCTGACAAATGTTTCTTTGCATAATCCTGCAAGTACAAATGTTTTTGTGTGTTTTACGAAAACCATGGAAAATAGGGTGAAACAAAAGGAATGTTAAGACTTAGTTTAAACATTTAGACTCCCCAAAGCAATGCCTTCCTTCGCAAGACACACCCGTCAGAGGTGTTAAAACTGGCGCACAGCCAAAAACACGCACTCTGCTTCTCTCTCTACTCTTCCTCGTCTTTACTTCGCACTGGACCTCTTGTCCGTTCAGGGCCGTAGGCCCTCGAAACCCTTTCAAGCTCCGGACCTCGTGTAACAGTAAATTTTCTTTGTACTTTAAAGCCTGCAAGTTTAGCTTGCCGCGATAAAGTTTCCTTCACACAGCTGCTCAAAGTAGCTTACTTCCTGCCAGCCTGCGAACAAAGGAAGTTGCCTCGCTTTTATTTTTGAAGATTTCCTGCCTGCT
The DNA here is from genome assembly GCA_024349245.1 of Neodontobutis hainanensis. Taxonomy (NCBI): domain Eukaryota; kingdom Metazoa; phylum Chordata; class Actinopteri; order Gobiiformes; family Odontobutidae; genus Neodontobutis; species Neodontobutis hainanensis. Next base: position 1,278 of record JALDNG010003079.1, on the reverse strand, counting down.
CAAGAGTTAGCTTGACTAAAATCTAACTTTCTCGAGCAAGTTTAAGCCAGCAACACAGCCGCTAAACCTTCTCCAGTGGACCTCGCAACAACTTTGAAAGACTCAATTTTACTCGGTGTACGACGCTGATGCTAAAAGGCTTGGCTAGTTGTGACAGTAACGAGACGCTTTTTGAATCTCCCGGGCCTACGGCGGCCCCTCTGGAGAGTGGAAACAGAAGGCCATCCTGGAGGCGAAAAGTCACCGGATGCGACAGGGTTCTGCAGAACCCCTCTGGAGTCCTAGTCGCTAAGACCTGAGACCGAATACTACCCCAGGGTGAGTCAAAACGTTACACAAGTTTGGCGTCTAAACTGTCTAAACATAGTAGCCTTAGCATCAGAACCCGTCATCGAACCCCTCTAAACGCTCCGTAAAATCCCCTCAGTTAATAATAGAATCAATAATCAATAATTCCTTTTGTTTCACAAAATCCTCTGAAAGCAAGTTTATCGTTCTTTGATTTACCCATTTATGTGTCCATAACTATTCCTTTGTGTCATTTCCTGTCATTATTCACTGTTTAACTTTATAATCTTTAATAAAACCCCATAAAGACATTTAATGTTTCATTGTTTAATTGAGAACTTTCAAAACGAGAAGAATTTACTACCTTTAGATTAATGAGACTAGGCTAAACAGTTTCTCTGGATCTGTTCAAAACTAGAGTGGTGCCCGAAAGAAATTAATATTTTGATAAGCCAAATATTAATTATTAATTTTCATAATTAATATTCACATTAATTATTAATAAGACCATATTCACTACAAAATAGCAGTTACCTGGATTTAAAACGATAGAAAATTTTCTTTTTCCATCCCTGTCTCAGATTTCACTTTCTCCCAAAAGCAGCTGAGGGACCTCCTGCTTCTTTTTATTTAAAAATATCAAACTGTAGTTAGTTAGCTTAGCATTAGCTTAGCCACATACCGCATTTATCTCTGCTTTGTAAAACATTACATTATTGAATTGACAGAATTTATTGGGTTTCACGTTGCCTCCATTTTCTCTGTTGCAGTTATTCTGTAATAAAAGACACATTCAGCAGATATTAATCTTCCTGGAGCATTTATGACACGCCAGTGTCGACCAATGGCAGCGCACTCTTTTCAATGTAATGTTCAATGTTCACAGCTGTACCCAAAGTACAAACATGTCACAAATGCTAAAAATTAAGTTTGCTAGGAAAAATAAACAATACATGAGATTTTTTAATGCAAACAAGTGCAGATTTGAGG
>JALDNG010003078.1:0-26651 GCA_024349245.1 Neodontobutis hainanensis | reverse complement strand
GAGAGGAAGATCAGCTTATAGCTCCAGCTCAGCTCCATGTGTTGGAGTTCGGTTAATGAGAGGGTCCTACTGCTCTTTCAGGTTGGAGTTAAGTCTGTCTGACTCGGGCTTACTCTGGAACACCGACAAAATCGGTGCAAACACACAGAGCTGTTTGTTGTGCAGGTTTCTGACAGCAGCTAAACTAAACAAGTCAAAACATGTAACTATGTCGAACTTACCTGGACATTTAAATTATTTAAAGTTGTAACCAATACTCAGAAAGGGTCACTGTAAACTCTCACATTATTTTCTACTCTGTGCCCTACAGGTGTTCAGATTGTGTCAGTGAAGAGTCTAAAGGACATTAAAGAGGAACCAGAGGAAGAGCAGCTGCAGGAGTTCCCTCCGGTCTGTGTGAAAAGTGAAGATGATGAAGACAAGTCCTCTGTGCTTCATCAAAGAGCACCTGAGGAGAACAGAGAGGAAACTAATGGAGAGGACTGTGGAGCAGAAGCAGGCTGCAGCTCAGTTCCACTCACACTTTTACACTCAGACTCTGAGCACACAGACCTCTCTGACGACTGGACTCAGGATGAAACCTCAAAAAACGGAAGCTCTGAGACAATTAATCCGGACTCCTATGAGAAAGATGTAGGAGAAAGGTCAAAAAAACACCAATGCCCCAAGTGTGGGAAGAGGTTTCGGTGCAGTGACCATTTACAGAACCATATGTTGATTCACACAGGAGAGAAACCATTCCAGTGTCAGGTTTGTAAGAAAGCTTTTGGAGTAAAAGTTAGTCTCATAAGACACATGAGCACTCACTCTGCAGATAAGCCCTTCAGCTGCTCAGTTTGTGAAAAGGCTTTTGTATCCCAAAGTCTTGTTAGACAACACATGAGAACTCACACAGGAGAAAGACCTTTCAAGTGCTCTTTTTGTGAACGAGATTATAGAACTATTCAGGAGCTTAAGTCACATCTGATTATTCACACTGGACAGTGGCCTTTCCATTGTTCAGTTTGTAATAAAGGATGTCGGAAGACGAAGGATCTTATCGCTCACATGACGACCCACACTGGAGAAGAGCATCCTTACAAATGCCCAGTTTGTGGAAAATGTTTTTCCCTTAGATGGTCTTTGAAACAACATGCAGTAATTCACACAGGAGAGAAGCCCTTCAGCTGCTCAGTTTGTAAGAAATGCTTTGTGGACAGAGGCCACCTCAATACACACTTAAAAACTCACACAGGAGAGAAGCCCTTCAGCTGCTCAGTTTGTAAGAAAGGCTTTGTGGACAGAGGCCACCTCAATACACACTTAAAAACTCACACAGGAGAGAAGCCATACAGCTGCTCAGTTTGTAAAAAATGCTTTGGACACCGATGCAACCTCTATAATCATGTGAGAATTCACACAGGAGAGAGGTCCTTCAGCTGCTCGGTTTGTAAAAAATGCTTTGGAGACCGATGCAACCTGAATAGACACATGAAAACTCACACAGGAGAGAGGCCCTTCAGCTGCTCAGTTTGTATGAAAGGGTTTACGAGAAACCCCATCTTTTCGACATTTGAAAACCCACAGTGGAGCTGGAGTGCTGAGTCCAGAATGTGCTGAAAGATCTGAGTCAAAGTCAGATGTTCACATGAGAGAGCAGACTCGAACAGAGCAGGAATCCTCATGACACTGTGCAGCACAAGTTCCAAGAAACTCTCAACTCAACCTAATGAATCTGAACTGGACCTTCAGGTTTTAGTTGGTTCTCAATATAAACTATTATGTACATGTTTATTAATATTTTCTTATTTCTTTTATTGGTTTCTTAGCATAAACTTTTCAATCTTAACTTTTTATATAGTTTTATATATTAGAATAACAGTGGAATTTTTGTTAATGTTCTGCCCCTGAGCACTAGTTCATGGTAATCCACGGAGCCCCCGGGGTGCTGGCTATATCCTCCATGTTAGGGTTTTTACAGCTATCAATGCTGCACATTTTCTCAAAATAAAATAATGTTGATAAAGATGACAGCACCAGGTAGAGGCAGGTTTTGCCCCCCCGGGGGTGAAGAAAAAGCACTGTCCAGTCAATGACAGTGATGAACTGATGAAGTGGTCCAGACCGGAAGATCAAAGCTTGGCACTTAGAACTATTTAAACGTATTACACTGAAGTCTGATGACAGCCCAAGGCCATGTAACTTTATCTTACTTGAGCTGCTATTAAATGGTCCTTAATCTACTGAATCATAGTGGTCTTTTACAATCGTTTTTAATCGGAACCTGGGAAGTGAACCATATTCTCCAACACTGGAATGTTGTGAGAGTGGAAAAAGTCGTCTGTAACAGCTCCTATCTTTAGAAGCTTGTGCTGGCTGTAGATGTTATTAGCCCATTTTAATAAGGTATGGAAACCTTTCTTAAAAAGAGGAAACACTGTAGTCCAGAGGTACTGTCCCTCACCACCACATGTTGCAGAGGCTCAGCTCCAGCGACTTGAGGTACTCGGGCCTGATCTCATGCACCTCTGGTGCCACCAAGAAGCTTCTTAATTATCTTAGTGACTTCAGACATTCTCGTTTTCAGAACTCAACTGACTGTAAGTCTCCTGCCTCTGTCTTTTATAAACTTTCATACATTACTTTTCTCGCTAGAGCCTTCTGTGCAAACTGAACACCTGAAGGGTTTAGTAGCTGTGTCCTCTGTGTGAGTACTGCAGGTGTGGGTGAGGGGCTCAGTGTTGCGCAAAGAAACACCTGTCCTTTCCAACAGATAAACATGTGTAAAGTTCAACCACAACCACATTTTAATAACATTTATTTATTCCACTGATATTAACCACACGACACATGCAGCTCACAATGGAACTCATTAAAACCTCATAAATTGGAAATGTATAATGTTCACAATATCTATATCTGTTTCACAAAGAACTGCTTGTTTCACAATAAAGTTATGTCTCTTAATGTGAAGGACATTCTTTCAACGTCAAAACAATGATCCTCAGAAGTTTTAATCACATTGTGTTTCGACTAAATGAGTAAAAACAATTAAAGACGGCTTGGATTGAATAAAAAAATGCTTCTACTTTCCTTGATTCAAATTTTGTATAAAGCCCGAGAACAACAGAAAGGACACAGGTGAAGTCATTCAGAGGGACCTCGCTCTTGTGTATAAAGGTGGCCTGGCAGACACAACTAGCACCTTTCACAGATCCATGAGACCTGCACTGAACTGATCAACGCTTGTCCTCTTGCCTGAGGCAGTTCCACTCTGAGCCTGGGTAAGAGCACACTTTACAGTAGCCTACGGCGAGAAGGAGCAGCACACTTCTGTCGAGTCTGTGGAGGTGTCAGTCTCATTCACAGAACAGTTCAAATGCTGCTCAAAGTGCTGCTCAGTGCCATGTCCTGCTCTGTTCAGGAGTTCTGACCTCAAATGAACATCTGAATGTGACCTCGGGTCAGGTCTTTCAGCAGGTTCTGGACTCAGCACTGCTGCACTGCGGTGGGTTTTCATGTGTCTAATAAGACTGACTTTCAGAGTAAAAGCTCTCTCACAAACTGAGCAGCTGAAGGCCCTCTCTCCTGTGTGAGTTTTCATATGGAATTCAAGATTAATTTTTTGGATAAACCGTCTCTCACAAACTGAGCACCTGAAGGGTTTCTCTCCTGTGTGAATTAATGAATGTTGTTGAAGAACACATTTCCTTGAAAAACATTTTTTACAAACTGTGCAGCTGAAAGGTTTCTCTTCTGTGTGAGTTATCATGTGTTTTTTAAGGTTACCCGACTGTGAAAATATTCTTTTACAAACTGTGCAGCTGAAGGGTTTCTCTCCTGTGTGAGTTCGGAGGTGGGTGTTCAGACCCTTTCGGTACATAAAGCCCTTGGGACAGAGCTCACACTTGAAGGGTCTTTCTCCAGTGTGTCTGTTCATGTGTGCCTTCAGGTAAACGCTCCGAATGAACCCTTTCTGACAAACCGAGCAGCTGAAGGGTTTCTCGCTGCAGTGGGTTATCATGTGCTCCCGGAGAGTCTTTGGGTCCTTAAAACTCTTCGGACAAACGGAGCAGCTGAAGGGCCTCTCTGCCGAGTGAGTTCTCATGTGTGACTTTAGAGAACTTTTTACTGCAAAGGTTTTATTACAAACCTGACACTGGAACGATTTTAGTCCCGTGTGGCTTAAAATGTGCTTCTGCAGGAAGCTTCTTTGTGTAAAAGTCAACCCACACTCAGAACATTTGTGTATTTTACAGTTTCCTCCCGCATCTCTCTCAGAGGAGTCACTATTTCTCGTTCTTTTCCCCTGAGTCTGCTCCAGAGTCCAGTCGTCAGAGAGGTCCGTGTGCTCAGAGTCCGAGTGTAAAAGTGTGAGTGGATCTGAGCTGCAGCCTGCTTCTGCTCCACAGTCCTCTCCATTAGTTTCCTCTCTGTTCTCCTCAGGTGCTCTCTGATGAAGCACAGAGGACTCGTCTTCATCATCTTCACTTTTCACAGAGACAGGAGGGAACTCCTGCAGCTGCTCTTCCTCTGGTTCCTCTTTAATGTGGGGGGGCTCCGGACTGGTGCCTACCTCTTCTTCACTCTTCACCGACACAAACTGGACACCTGCAGGAGACGGAACAGACAATAATAAAGTTTACTGTGACCATTTCTGAGTATTACAAAACTCCGGGTACTCCGAGTTTTCCCTACAACTAAAGACATGCTCAAGTCCCCACTGCCCTGGGTCCTTTAGAATCTCCACTGACACAGTCTGAACATCTGCAGGACACACAGAATAAACTTTTTAGTGCTTTATTGGTGTGAGAAGTGTGAGGACTTTACAGTGACCTTCACTGAGCCAACAGAAGGACTTTTACTCAGCTCTACACAAAGTCCTGACAAGACCAATGGTCTTTAAACGGTATTAAACAGCTGGTCACCCTTGGTGTAAATGTACACCAGGTGCCAGTCCTGAAGGAAAGCTTTCATGGTTGCTGATAGAACACGTTCGGCCCTGCTGATTAAGCATCTGATGAATCAGGTGTTGGGGCAGGTAAAAGCATCTACATGTATGGAACCAGGATACAGAGCCACTATGTCTCCTGCTCCTCAGACACTTCACCCCTCTCTCCTCTCTCCCTACAGTCCCTCAGTGCCACAGCGGGAGAACTCTGACCTGCTAATGTGAAGGAAGCACACACCTCCAAAGGTCAAAGGCAGTGTTTTCTTGAGTGGAGCAGCTTTACCTCTGTCTTTGGAGGAGACTGTGTGCTCTTCAGGCTCCTTCTGTTTGGTCGGACGCTCTGAACCTGCTCCAGACTCTCTGTTCTCTCTCTTCACTGACACAAACTGAACACCTGCAGGACACAGAACAGAGAGCGGTCAGCGCTGTTCACAGGTTCCTGTAGTTCCTGTGCCTTCTCATTGATGTAATAATAATGGTCCAACAGCAAAGTATAAATATGGACAACTTCCGCCCATTGGTCCCCTATTCACCCATATTGTCGCTATCACAGGGCAATAAAATGGCGGTTAATTCTGGGCTTTTTGGCAGTCACTGCATAGTAAACAATATTTTAGATAGCATAAACTGACATATTAATCAAAAATCTAGAGACCAGAGTAAACAAGATTTTTACACTCGTAAAGTCTGGGTTTCTGTTTGTATTTCTGCTTTGGAGCCTGCCCCTGGTGGACGGAGGTAGATGGCTGTATGGCGCGCCCTTACTCGAGGACCTTTTAAGAGGTTCAATGAGAAAGACTTGTCCAACAGCTGCAGGGCTGACAGTGTGTCTCCGTGAGACTCATTTGCTCTCAACATAATCCAAACTGTAGCAGCGGGACATAACACTCAACAGATACGTTTAAACCTGTTCCCTTTCATTTGTGTGAAACTCGGAGGCATGAAAGTGGAGCCTTGTAATCATGAGTCCAGGGGAAAGTGATTTAGGGACAGTCTGGATGGGACTGTCTCACAGACACATGCAGACACTTAGACAGACTTTGACAGGAGCCTTCAGTTGTTTGTCCTCTCTGAGCTCCTGTAGCATGAGAAAAAGACCAAAGGCACTGGAGGAAACAGAACCGACCTGTTCTGTGTAAGAGCACTCGTGGCTCCAACACTTGGTCCAGTAGTAGTTGTTGTGTGTTGTTCCTTTGTTTGAACCTGTGCACTTCCTCCTCATACTCCGCTATGGTTCTTTCAAACAGCTCAAATATCTCTTCCGCTGCCGCAGTCAGGCGCTCATTCACCAAAGCTCTCAGCTTCTGGCCTTTAGACATTTTTACAAACTGTGTCTGTAGCTTTAGCTGCAGCTAACGGCCCTGACACCGAGGCTGTCCGCTCAAACACCGGAAACATGTGTCACTTCCGGGCGGCTGTGCGCGTGAGGCTGCCCCCTACAGGACAGGACCGGACACAAACTAGAAAAAAACCTAGATCAATTAAGATCCGTTCATTACTTTGGAATAAATCCAAGAGAAAAGACATAGCAGCTGTTCCTCTGTCAGATCTGAACAGATGCAGAGACTGGTTCTTATCTTTCAGCTTATCTTTGAATCCCGAGAACGAGGAGCGGCCTCCCCCAGAGCTGTGTTTTTGAACAGGCAGCTGTCAGGACGCCCCTCTCAGTGAACTCGTGAGGACCCCTGTGTGATTAGCTCTGAAGCTAACTGTGACAAACAGCCCCAAAGCGGAGCCTTAAAGTGAACAGAGCGCAGTGAAACATGGCAGAAGTGAAGCTGAAGGAGGAGACGGAGCTGTGGGACCCACCAAACACCAAACACAGGTCAGAGCACCGCCGACAGGGGGCGCTCACTGAATAGATTTAGTTTATTTATTCTGTTTGGACACACGAGTTCATGAATAAACTAAAGAGTCCACAGCCTACAGCCTTAAAGCTGCTGAACAGGTGGGACATTATCTCAGGTGTGACTCTTTTTATGATTCATTAAAGTGAGACTGGTCTAAAGACTCAGAAGTAACAGCTGCTAAGGCTTTGTTTGTATTTAGACACACATTCTAGCTGTTCAGTTTGTCGATTGAGTTTCCATAACCTTCTTCTCGGTCTCTGGACAATAATATAATGAGTTTAATAAAGTATGACTGAATAACGAGGCCCTGTGTCCTCTCTCTCTTTACGCATGCGCCATCTAGTGACAGAACATAGCATAGCAAGGAAAAAAAAACCCTGTTCAAATCCAACTAAACCCTGTTCAAGCCTGTTCTGTGTGTTGTGTGTCCGTCAGATGAAGGAGCCTCAGCAGAAACTCTCTCAGATCCCCGAGGACTCAGACAAAAGCTCTGCACTGGCACGCTGGGTTGGGTAGCAATACTTTTAAAAGTAAGTCATTGGTTTACGTCATTGCTGCGTTGCGCTTTGATAAAACTAGTGTGTTACTTGCAGCCATTGCCATTTATGAGGACTTTGAAGCCTGTAACGTGTAGAAAAAGTCCAACAGAGAAGTGTTACAGGCAGCAGCGACAAACAGAGAGCGACTCCAGCTGCTTTGGTCAGAGGCTCCTCTGAAAACAACAGCAGCCATAAGCTCGAGTGGGTTTGAGCTGTAACAGTGAACGTATCTGTTCAGAGACAGAGAGTACGAGGCTTCAGCTCCGGCTCTCGGCTCACTCATTTTACTGATTCATTAGTTTCCTTTATAATGGGTTTAACAAAACTGTGTGTCTTTCAAAATAAAGGTCTCAAATATTAGAGACAAACATTGTAACTGTACATTTCCACAATCTTTTATTTCTTTAAAGTTCTAAGAGCGTTTAGATGATCCCCTTCTGGTCCGGCAGAACTGAGTTAAACTGACTGCTCTGTTCTAAAGCTAACCCTGAGTCCAAGATGGCGCCTGTGTTCGGCATTGCCTCTGCTCCCGTCTGTTCGCTAATGTAATTTTGTGTTTTCTAGTGATGTTTGTTGCCTTATCAGCCCTTACAACAAGTAACTGTGCATCAGCTGCTTTTGAATATGATCGACATACTCTATTTCGAATAAACGAGCAGATGAAAGACTTTTGTGTTACCTGGGCCAGGTACGCGGAGTTTTTCCTCCAGTTTTTGAGTGCTCCACGTCATCACTGGAGTACCTGTTGCTAGCTAAGCCCCGCGGCAAGAGAAGGAAGCGGGATTGAGGGCTGGCGTCGGGGCCAGGCTGAGAAAACACCGTATGCAACTACCAAGTCCGAGCGGCTCCGGATCTGTCTGGGACGAGCGGTGCCTGCGGTCGGTTCCGGTCCATGAATCTGGCGGGAATTCGTCCGGTGCGTCTCCGTCCCTCCAATCTGACCGGATCTTTCCGACTCGGCGGCGCCATCATTTCCCTCCACGTGAGCGGGGCCTGTGTCCTGTTGCATGCTGGGTGTTCAATAGTGACCACGCCCTGTCACCTCTGGCCCTGAGGGTCAGCGCGCACCGGCCTCAGATCTAACACAACCGACTCGGATTCCTCTGCTCAACGCTCGCTCCATTGCAAACAAGGCCTTCTTCCTCAGCGAGTTATTCTCAAAGGAACGCCTTGACTTGATGTTTTTAACAGAGACCTGGCAGCGTGAAATGGAGTACACTCATCTGAACGAGCTGTGCCCTCCGGACTGTTCTGTGTTTGGGACACCGCGGGTCTCGCGGCGAGGAGGCGGACTCGCACTCGTGTACCGGGACTGTTTCTGCTGCAGGTTGATGAACCCAGACTCTTTCTACTCCTTTGAGATGCAGATGACTAAGGTTGGCAACAATGACTCATTTTATTGCATTTTAATTTACCGACCTCCTGGTCCTGGACGCTTGTTTTTAGAGGATTTCTCTGAATTTTTATCTTCAATTATCAAACTTGATAATGTTCTGATACTCGGGGATTTTAACCTCCATATCGACGATGCTTCGTGTAATCTGGCATCTGAGTTTTTAACACTCACTGAAGCATTTCATTTTAAGCAGCATGTCTCTGGTCCTACACCAAAGGCCACACTTTGGACCTTGTTTTCTCTTTAGGCCTGAACATTGACCAGTTGAGTGTTACAGACACTAATGTGACAGACCACTGCTGTATATCTTTTAACTTGCATTCCAGTGTGGACTATCTTCCTTCCAAACTGATGTCACAAAGACGCATCATAAATGGATCCACAGCTGAGAAATTTTCGAAGTCATTTGACCCGATCGTTTTTGATGGCTGTAGTGAGCCTGAATCTTTTATGCAGTCTTTTAATAAGCACTGTTTGTCTGTTTTAAATAAGGTTGCTCCGCTAAAAGTAAGCACACCACGCCTAAAAATCCCTGCCCTTGGATAAATGAGGAAATCTTATCTTGTAGGAGAAACTGTCGAAAAACAGAACGTTTGTGGAAATGCACAAGTTTGGAAGTCCACAGACTGCACTTGAAGGAGCTCATCATGTCACTAAATGATATAATAAAACAGGCCAGATCTGCATATTTCTCTAATCTTGTTGTGCTGAACAAGAAAAATCCTAAAGTCCTGTTTGACACAATATCAAGAATTGTCTCTCCTTTAGCTCCTCATTTACCAGTCCACTCAAAGTCTGACTGCAACAGGTTTTAAATTCCTTTGTGAATAAGGTACATGATATACGAGCTTCTATAAACCCATCCTCTGTCCACACATCCTGGGGTTTATCTCCTCAGTGCTCTTGGTCCACCTTCTCACCTGTCACTGAAGAGGATATCAAGGGTCTACTAAAAAAAGTGAAACCATCATCAAGCCCTCTGGATGTAATGCCAGCTTCGTTGCTTTTAAATGTATTTGATTTAGTTGGTCCTTATGTTGTTAAACTGATCAACCTTTCTCTTTCAACTGGTTCTGTGCCCAGCTCTTTTAAACAAGCGGTCGTCAGCCCCGTTCTGAAGAAGCCCAATTTGGATTCATTTGAACCAAACAACTACAGGCCAATCTCTAAGTTGCCTTTTTTATCTAAAATCCTGGAGAGAGTGGTGGCGGAGCAGCTGACTGCGTTTCTTAATGAAATTAATGTTATAGACAAATTTCAGTCAGGCTTCCGAAAATGTCATTCAACAGAGACTGCCCTGCTGAGGATATCAAATGACATTATGATGGCAGCTGACTCTGGGCAGTACTCAGTCTTGATCTTACTGGATTTATCGTCTGCTTTTGATACTCTGGACCATAATATATTGTTAAAGCGTCTGCAATATGAAATGGGTTTCTCTGGATCAGTTCTAAAGTGGTTTTCCTCTTACCTGAGTGACAGATCATTTTGTGTCTGTATTAACAATATTCTGTCTGAAATGACCTCTGTCATATGGAGTTCCTCAGGGCTCAGTCTTAGGTCCTCTTTTGTTTTTATTGTACATATGCCCTCTTAGTGAAATATTTCATGGTTTTAAAAATGTGTCTTATCACTTTTCTGCTGATGACATTCAGTTGTACTGCTCTTTTAAAGACTCTGAGTTTTATAAACTTACTGAATTGTTGAACTGCTTGACTTGCTTAAAGAACTGGTTATGCAATAACTACCTACAGCTAAATACAAAAAAGACTGAAACTTTAATCTTTGCACCTGACCAAAAAATACTTCAAATCAAACAACACCTTGGTTCCCTGGGTTCTTCCGTCCAGTCGAGCCTCAGAAACCTTGGTGTTCTGTTTGACCAATCTATGTCTCTGGACAGTCATTCTAGACAGTTGGTCAAAAACTGTTTTTATCATCTAAGAAACATTTCTAAATTGAGAGTGTTATTGTCTAAATCTAACTTGGAGATGATTATTCATGCTTTTATTTCTTCTCGTCTTGATTATTCTAATTCTCTTTTTATTTGTTTCAACAAATTGTCTCTGGGTCGGCTTCAAATGGTGCAAAATGCTGCAGCCAGGCTTTAACTGAACCAACAGAAGGGCTCACATTTCACCGGTTTTAGCTTCACTTCATTGGCTTCCAGTCAAATTCAGGATTGATTTTAAAATTTTAGTCTTGACTTTTAGAGCTCTACATGGACAGGCCCCCCAGTACATCACTGACCTGCTGACCCCTTACTCCTCCTCACGCACTCTTCGGTCTTCAGGTCAAAACCTTTTAATGGTCCCCAAAACACGTTTGAAAACCCGGGGTGACCGGTCTTTCCAAACAGTCGCCCCCAGACTCTGGAACACCCTGCCCCTGTCACTGCGAGTGGATATTTCTGTTGATTCTTTTAAAAAGCAGCTGAAGACACTTTTATTTAAACAAGCTTTTAGTTGATTGGGCTTTTTATGTTTCAATATTCTGTGGTTTTAATTTTTTTTTTTTTTTTTTTCTCTAAGTTTTATTGTTTTTTATTGCACTTTGTAAAGCACTTTGTGATTTATATCTGTGAAAGGTGCTATATAAATAAAATTTACTTACTTACTTACTTACTTCTGTGTCCTGCAGGTGTCCAGAAGAGTCAGGGAAAGATGGAGCCCCCCCACATTAAAGAAGAACCAGAGGAAGAACAGCTGCAGGAGTTCCCATTCCCTACTGTCCCTGTGAAAAGTGAAGATGATGAAGACAAGTCCTCTGTGCTTCATCAGAGAGCACCTGAGGAGAACAGAGAGGAAACTAATGGAGAGGACTGTGGAGCAGAAGCAGGCTGCAGCTCAGATCCACTCACACTTTTACACTCAGACTCTGAGGGCAGCTCTGACACTGACTCTGACACTGACTCTGACACTGACTCTGACACTGACGACTCGGACGACTGGGGTCAGGAGCAGACTCAGGGGAAAAGAACGGACTCCTCTGTGAGTGAAGTGGGAGGAAACTGTAAAAAACATCAATGCTCAGTTTGTGGGAAGGCTTTTCCGCGAAAAGGCCTCCTGCAGAATCACGTTTTAATTCACACGGGACAGAAACCCTTCAAGTGTCCGTTCTGCGTCAAAGGCTTCACTCAGAAGAGTAACCTGGGCCGACACGTGCGGGTCCACACGGGAGAGAAGCCCTTCAGCTGCTCGGTCTGTGGGAGGAGCTTCTCGGACACGTGCTCATTAGGTTTACACATGAGGTCTCACACCGGAGAAAGGCCCTTCAGCTGTTCAGTTTGTAACAAGGGCTTTTCACAGAAGAGTAACCTCGGGAAACACCTGCGGACACACACAGGACTGAAGCCTTACAGCTGTCCAGTCTGTGAGAAGGACTTCACACGAAAGGCTAACGTCCAGCAGCACATGAAGTCCCACAGGAAAGAGAGTCAAGGGGAACAGGCCCGGCTCTGAACTGGATTTAGTCTGTTTTATTACTAAATCCATCAAAAACCTGTTCTAATCCAACTCTCCAGTGTGGACGTGGGTCGAAGGTCGGTCGTGGAGGCAGTGGAGTCTGAAAGTATCTGGGATGAGTTTGAAGTCATAGACCATCAGTCGTCCTCAACCCTCACTGTTTACAGGACCTACTTTTATTGTGTCTGTTATTTATTCATTCAGTCATTTTCTTCTGCGTGGGGTCACGAGGACTGGAGCTTATCCCAGAAACTTTGGGCCTTTTTATTTCTTATTGTCTTTTAATGAAGTGAGATGCTGATCCTGGGCTCTGCAGGTGATTTACAATGTGTTGTTTAACTGCAAATGACAAAGTGAATCTGAGTCCGACCTCAGGAAAGGCTCCAGGACGAGACAGAGTCCCTCAGGTCTCTGGGCGCTGTGGGTCTGAGGCTCATCGTGTGCAGGTCGGGACGGAGCATCAGTCCTCGGGTCTCTGGGCGCTGTGGGTCTGAGGCTCATCGTGTGCAGGTCGGGACGGAGCCTCAGTCCCTCGGGTCTCTGGGCGCTGTGGGTCTGAGGCTCATCGTGCAGGTCGGGACAGAGCCTCTGTTCTACAGGGTCACACATTCAGTCTTCAAGGCCTCACAACACCTCCCTGGAGGAACTGGACCTCAGAGACAAAGCCCTGCAGCTGTTCAGGTCCCACTGAAGGCAGGCCCAGGACCCCTCAGTGACCTGTGTATTTTTAAATGTTCTGTTGCATTTTCAGAAGTTGTTATGGTGACTTTTATTAAACATTATGAAAAACTGAAGATGTCTGGACCTTGTAAAAAACGCTCAGAGATTCTAAACTCATTAAATTATTTTTGTTCTTCCTCCAGATCTAAGTGTGTTATTTACAGGAAAGAAACCTGTTCTTGTTTTTTCCTTTCCATAATAAGGAAGATAAACTAAGGCATGTAAATCTGCAGTGGATCCTTTCCATACCAGCAGGAGGCGGTAATGCGCCCCACAGAACACAAGAAGAGTCCCGCAGTGTGTGATTAGCTCTGAAGCTAACTGTGACAAACAGCCCCAAAGCGGAGCCTTAAAGTGAACAGAGCGCAGTGAAACATGGCAGAAGTGAAGCTGAAGGAGGAGACGGAGCTGTGGGACCCACCAAACACCAAACACAGGTCAGAGCACCGCCGGACCCGGACCCGGACTTGGACCTGGACCTGGACCTGGAGCAGAAGAGTTTTAAACCTGAACTGTGTGAATGTGGCTCGAGTAAAGACGAGTGGAAACGGTTAAAGCTGTTCTACTTTAGCTCACATTCAGCTCCAGACTTTTATTTTTGATAAAGACAGGAAACAGAGAGAGAGAGGAGAATGTCGTTTGGCACGTGACCGAAACCGGGTTTAAAACGGGTCACCTGAGTCACTGAGCTGCCCCAATAAATATTTTTTTATTTATTATTGGTATATTCACTGTTTTATATTGTTTCAAACTTAACCTTTAAATAAAGTCCAAAATAATAATAAAGTTAAAATATGAATAAATACGATTAAATGAAATAAATTAACATTAAATATAAAGTTGAAATATGAACAAATTAACATTTATTTGTGTCACAAAGAAGACAAAGAAAACAGAAGCTCACGTCAGATTCGAATTTGGACACAGCCGATGTTTCTCACAAACTCCACCCAAAAAATAATGGAGCATTTCTTATTATTTTGACAGTTAAACAAGTTTTTTTTAAGTTGTTTTGTCACAGATTTATGCACATTTTTTCATAAAAGAACACCTGTCTCTGTACACGGGAGACCCAGGTTCTATTACCACTCCACAGCCTGTTTCCTGTCTGTATTTAATGTGTATTTAAGTATAACTCCTAAAAGCCATACCATAATAATCCTCTGCAGTAAGTCTAAAGGTAGCCAGCTCTAATACATCTTTAAGAGTTGTGTAGAAGCTCAGGTATTGTTCAGGTAATGTCTCAAGATGCTTCTGAATCTGACTCGGACTGTCTCCTAGTGCTGTCTCCTAACGCTGTCTCCTAGTGCTGTCTCCTAACGCTGTCTCCTAGTGCTGTCTCCTAGTGTTGTCTCCTAATGCTGTCTCCTAGTGCTGTCTCCTAGTGCTGTCTCCTAGTGCTGTCTCCTAGTGCTGTCTCCTAGTGCTGTATACTAATGCTGTCTCCTAGTGCTGTCTCCTAGTGCTGTCTCCTAATGCTGTCTCCTAATGCTGTCTCCTAATGCTGTCTCCTAATGCTGTCTCCTAATGTGTATACTAATGCTGTCTCCTAATGCTGTCTCCTAGTGCTGTCTCCTAATGCGCTGTCTCCTAGTGCTGTCTCCTAGTGCTGTCTCCTAGTGCTGTCTCCTAATGCTGTCTCCTAATGCTGTATCCTAATGCTGTATCCTAATGCTGTCTCCTAGTGCTGTCTCCTAGTGCTGTCTTCTAATGCTGTCTCCTAATGCTGTCTCCTAATGCTGTCTCCTAATGCTGTATACTAATGCTGTCTCCTAATGCTGTCTCCTAGTGCTGTCTCCTAGTGCTGTCTCCTAGTGCTGTCTCCTAGTGCTGTCTCCTAGTGCTGTCTCCTAGTGCTGTCTCCTAGTGCTGTCTCCTAATGCTGTATACTAATGCTGTCTCCTAGTGCTGTATACTAATGCTGTCTCCTAGTGCTGTCTCCTAGTGCTGTCTCCTCATGCTGTCTCCTAGTGCTGTCTCCTAGTGCTGTCTCCTAATGCTGTCTCCTAGTGCTGTCTCCTAGTGCTGTCTCCTAGTGCTGTCTCCTAGTGCTGTCTCCTAATGCTGTCTCCTAATGCTGTCTCCTAGTGCTGTCTCCTAGTGCTGTCTCCTAATGCTGTCTCCTAGTGCTGTCTCCTAGTGCTGTATACTAATGCTGTCTCCTAATGCTGTCTCCTAATGCTGTCTCCTAATGCTGTCTCCTAGTGCTGTCTCCTAATGCTGTCTCCTAATGCTGTCTCCTAATGCTGTCTCCTAATGCTGTCTCCTAGTGCTGTCTCCTAGTGCTGTCTCCTAGTGCTGTCTCCTAGTGCTGTCTCCTAATGCTGTCTCCTAGTGCTGTCTCCTAATGCTGTCTCCTAGTGCTGTCTCCTAGTGCTGTCTCCTAATGCTGTCTCCTAATGCTGTCTCCTAGTGCTGTCTCCTAGTGCTGTCTCCTAGTGCTGTCTCCTAATGCTGTCTCCTAGTGCTGTCTCCTAGTGCTGTCTCCTAATGCTGTCTCCTAATGCTGTCTCCTAGTGCTGTCTCCTAATGCTGTCTCCTAGTGCTGTCTCCTAGTGCTGTCTCCTAGTGCTGTCTCCTAATGCTGTATACTAATGCTGTCTCCTAGTGCTGTCTCCTAGTGCTGTCTCCTAATGCTGTCTCCTAATGCTGTCTCCTAATGCTGTCTCCTAATGCTGTCTCCTAGTGCTGTCTCCTAGTGCTGTCTCCTAGTGCTGTCTTCTAATGCTGTCTCCTAATGCTGTATACTAATGCTGTCTCCTAGTGCTGTCTCCTAGTGCTGTCTCCTAGTGCTGTCTCCTAATGCTGTATACTAATGCTGTCTCCTAGTGCTGTCTCCTAGTGCTGTCTCCTAGTGCTGTCTCTTAATGCTGTATACTAATGCTGTCTCCTAGTGCTGTCTCCTAATGCTGTCTCCTAGTGCTGTCTCCTAATGCTGTCTCCTAGTGCTGTCTCCTAGTGCTGTCTCCTAGTGCTGTCTCCTAGTGCTGTCTCCTAGTGCTGTCTCCTAGTGCTGTCTCCTAGTGCTGTCTCCTAATGCTGTCTCCTAGTGCTGTCTCCTAATGCTGTATACTAGTGCTGTCTCCTAGTGCTGTCTCCTAGTGCTGTCTCCTAATGCTGTCTCCTAGTGCTGTCTCCTAATGCTGTATACTAATGCTGTCTCCTAGTGCTGTCTCCTAATGCTGTCTCCTAGTGCTGTCTCCTAATGCTGTATACTAGTGCTGTCTCCTAATGCTGTCTCCTAGTGCTGTCTCCTAGTGCTGTCTCCTAATGCTGTATACTAATGCTGTCTCCTAGTGCTGTCTCCTAGTGCTGTCTCCTAATGCTGTCTCCTAGTGCTGTCTCCTAATGCTGTATACTAATGCTGTCTCCTAGTGCTGTCTCCTAGTGCTGTCTCCTAATGCTGTCTCCTAGTGCTGTCTCCTAGTGCTGTCTCCTAGTGCTGTCTCCTAATGCTGTCTCCTAGTGCTGTCTCCTAGTGCTGTCTCCTAATGCTGTCTCCTAGTGCTGTCTCCTAGTGCTGTCTCCTAGTGCTGTCTCCTAATGCTGTCTCCTAGTGCTGTCTCCTAGTGCTGTCTCCTAATGCTGTCTCCTAATGCTGTATACTAATGCTGTCTCCTAATGCTGTCTCCTAGTGCTGTCTCCTAATGCTGTCTCCTAGTGCTGTCTCCTAGTGCTGTCTCCTAATGCTGTCTCCTAGTGCTGTCTCCTAGTGCTGTCTCCTAATGCTGTCTCCTAGTGCTGTCTCCTAGTGCTGTCTCCTAATGCTGTCTCCTAATGCTGTCTCCTAGTGCTGTCTCCTAGTGCTGTCTCCTAATGCTGTCTCCTAGTGCTGTCTCCTAATGCTGTATACTAGTGCTGTCTCCTAATGCTGTCTCCTAATGCTGTCTCCTAGTGCTGTCTCCTAGTGCTGTCTCCTAGTGCTGTCTCCTAGTGCTGTCTCCTAATGCTGTATACTAATGCTGTCTCCTAGTGCTGTCTCCTAATGATGTCTCCTAATGCTGTCTCCTAATGCTGTCTCCTAATGCTGTCTCCTAATGCTGTATACTAATGCTGTCTCCTAATGCTGTATACTAATGCTGTCTCCTAATGCTGTCTCCTAGTGCTGTCTCCTAATGCTGTCTCCTAGTGCTGTCTCCTAATGCTGTCTCCTAATGCTGTCTCCTAATGCTGTCTCCTAGTGCTGTCTCCTAGTGCTGTCTCCTAGTGCTGTCTCCTAGTGCTGTCTCCTAATGATGTCTCCTAATGCTGTCTCCTAATGCTGTCTCCTAATGCTGTCTCCTAATGCTGTATACTAATGCTGTCTCCTAATGCTGTATACTAATGCTGTCTCCTAATGCTGTCTCCTAGTGCTGTCTCCTAATGCTGTCTCCTAGTGCTGTCTCCTAATGCTGTCTCCTAATGCTGTCTCCTAATGCTGTCTCCTAGTGCTGTCTCCTAGTGCTGTCTCCTAGTGCTGTCTCCTAGTGCTGTCTCCTAATGCTGTCTCCTAATGCTGTCTCCTAGTGCTGTCTCCTAGTGCTGTCTCCTAATGCTGTCTCCTAATGCTGTCTCCTAATGCTGTCTCCTAGTGCTGTCTCCTAATGCTGTCTCCTAGTGCTGTCTCCTAGTGCTGTCTCCTAGTGCTGTCTCCTAATGCTGTCTCCTAATGCTGTCTCCTAGTGCTGTCTCCTAATGCTGTCTCCTAGTGCTGTCTCCTAATGCTGTCTCCTAGTGCTGTATACTAATGCTGTCTCCTAGTGCTGTCTCCTAATGCTGTCTCCTAATGCTGTCTCCTAGTGCTGTCTCCTAATGCTGTCTCCTAATGCTGTCTCCTAGTGCTGTCTCCTAATGCTGTCTCCTAATGCTGTCTCCTAGTGCTGTCTCCTAATGCTGTCTCCTAATGCTGTCTCCTAGTGCTGTCTCCTAATGCTGTATACTAATGCTGTCTCCTAATGCTGTCTCCTAGTGCTGTCTCCTAGTGCTGTCTCCTAATGCTGTCTCCTAGTGCTGTCTCCTAATGCTGTATACTAATGCTGTCTCCTAGTGCTGTCTCCTAGTGCTGTCTCCTAGTGCTGTCTCCTAATGCTGTATACTAATGCTGTCTCCTAATGCTGTCTCCTAGTGCTGTCTCCTAATGCTGTCTCCTAGTGCTGTCTCCTAATGCTGTATACTAATGCTGTCTCCTAATGCTGTCTCCTAGTGCTGTCTCCTAGTGCTGTCTCCTAGTGCTGTCTCCTAATGCTGTATACTAATGCTGTCTCCTAGTGCTGTCTCCTAGTGCTGTCTCCTAGTGCTGTCTCCTAATGCTGTCTCCTAGTGCTGTCTCCTAGTGCTGTCTCCTAGTGCTGTCTCCTAGTGCTGTCTCCTAATGCTGTCTCCTAGTGCTGTCTCCTAATGCTGTGTCCTAATGCTGTCTCCTAATGCTGTCTCCTAATGCTGTATACTAATGCTGTCTCCTAATGCTGTCTCCTAATGCTATCTCCTAGTGCTGTCTCCTAATGCTGTCTCCTAGTGCTGTCTCCTAGTGCTGTCTCCTAATGCTGTATACTAATGCTGTCTCCTAATGCTGTCTCCTAATGCTGTCTCCTAATGCTGTCTCCTAGTGCTGTCTCCTAATGCTGTCTCCTAGTGCTGTCTCCTAGTGCTGTCTCCTAGTGCTGTCTCCTAATGCTGTCTCCTAGTGCTGTCTCCTAATGCTGTATACTAATGCTGTCTCCTAGTGCTGTCTCCTAGTGCTGTCTCCTAATGCTGTCTCCTAGTGCTGTCTCCTAGTGCTGTCTCCTAATGCTGTCTCCTAATGCTGTCTCCTAGTGCTGTCTCCTAGTGCTGTCTCCTAATGCTGTCTCCTAGTGCTGTCTCCTAGTGCTGTATACTAATGCTGTCTCCTAGTGCTGTCTCCTAGTGCTGTCTCCTAATGCTGTCTCCTAGTGCTGTCTCCTAATGCTGTCTCCTAATGCTGTCTCCTAGTGCTGTCTCCTAGTGCTGTCTCCTAGTGCTGTCTCCTAGTGCTGTCTCCTAATGCTGTCTCCTAGTGCTGTCTCCTAATGCTGTCTCCTAGTGCTGTCTCCTAGTGCTGTCTCCTAGTGCTGTCTCCTAGTGCTGTCTCCTAGTGCTGTATACTAATGCTGTCTCCTAATGCTGTCTCCTAGTGCTGTCTCCTAATGCTGTCTCCTAGTGCTGTCTCCTAATGCTGTCTCCTAGTGCTGTCTCCTAGTGCTGTCTCCTAATGCTGTATACTAATGCTGTCTCCTAGTGCTGTCTCCTAGTGCTGTCTCCTAATGCTGTCTCCTAGTGCTGTCTCCTAATGCTGTCTCCTAATGCTGTCTCCTAGTGCTGTCTCCTAGTGCTGTATACTAATGCTGTCTCCTAGTGCTGTCTCCTAATGCTGTCTCCTAGTGCTGTCTCCTAGTGCTGTCTCCTAATGCTGTCTCCTAGTGCTGTCTCCTAGTGCTGTCTCCTAATGCTGTCTCCTAATGCTGTCTCCTAGTGCTGTCTCCTAGTGCTGTCTCCTAATGCTGTATACTAATGCTGTCTCCTAATGCTGTCTCCTAGTGCTGTCTCCTAGTGCTGTCTCCTAATGCTGTCTCCTAGTGCTGTCTCCTAGTGCTGTCTCCTAATGCTGTCTCCTAGTGCTGTCTCCTAATGCTGTCTCCTAGTGCTGTCTCCTAGTGCTGTCTCCTAGTGCTGTCTCCTAGTGCTGTCTCCTAATGCTGTCTCCTAGTGCTGTCTCCTAGTGCTGTCTCCTAGTGCTGTCTCCTAGTGCTGTCTCCTAGTGCTGTCTCCTAATGCTGTCTCCTAATGCTGTCTCCTAATGCTGTCTCCTAATGCTGTATACTAATGCTGTATACTAATGCTGTCTCCTAATGATGTCTCCTAGTGCTGTCTCCTAGTGCTGTCTCCTAGTGCTGTCTCCTAATGCTGTATACTAATGCTGTCTCCTAATGCTGTCTCCTAGTGCTGTCTCCTAGTGCTGTCTCCTAGTGCTGTCTCCTAGTGCTGTCTCCTAGTGCTGTCTCCTAATGCTGTCTCCTAGTGCTGTCTCCTAGTGCTGTCTCCTAATGCTGTCTCCTAGTGCTGTCTCCTAATGCTGTCTCCTAATGCTGTCTCCTAGTGCTGTCTCCTAATGCTGTCTCCTAATGCTGTCTCCTAATGCTGTCTCCTAGTGCTGTCTCCTAGTGCTGTCTCCTAGTGCTGTCTCCTAGTGCTGTCTCCTAGTGCTGTCTCCTAGTGCTGTCTCCTAGTGCTGTCTCCTAATGCTGTCTCCTAATGCTGTCTCCTAATGCTGTATACTAATGCTGTCTCCTAATGCTGTATACTAATGCTGTCTCCTAATGCTGTCTCCTAGTGCTGTCTCCCTTCAGCTTAGTGTTCGATTATTTGATCAAGCTTTGAAGGAGATGAAATACAGGACTAAACCAGAATTCATCCAGGCCAAACAGGACTAAACCAGGCCAAACAGAACTCATCCAGGCCAAACAGGACTAAACCAGGCCAAACAGGACTAAACCAGGCCAAACAGGACTAAACCAGGCCATGTGATCTCAGACAGGCCTCTCTGTGAACTTGATAATAAACATTCTTTATACAATATATATATATATGCATTATAAATTGTAAATGTGTAATTTTTGCAATAATACAATATTCATATCACAGTCGCAAACCTAGTTTACTTTTTAGATCCACACCTGCCGAAAACTGTTTTCTGAATAAAACACAATGCCACTTTCAGGACACTCTGTTTTCTGTGTTTGTGTCCAGTCCAGAGCCCCCCCACATTAAAGAGGAACCAGAGGAAGAGCAGCTGCAGGAGTTCCCTCCTGTCTGTGTGAAAAGTGAAGATGATGAAGACGAGTCCTCTGTGCTTCATCAGAGAGCACCTGAGGAGAACAGAGAGGAAACTAATGGAGAGGACTGTGGAGCAGAAGCAGGCTGCAGCTCAGATCCACTCACACTTTTACACTCAGACTCTGAGCACACGGACCACTCTGACGACTGGACTCTGGAGCAGACTCAGGGGAAAAGAAGCTCCTCAGAGATAAACCCCGACTCCTCTGAGAGAGCTGCTGGAGAAAACACCAAAGGATACCAGTGTTCAGAGTGTGAAGTGCTATAAGAAAAAGAGGACCCTAGAGCTGCACATGTTCGTTCACACTGGAGGAAACCCTTCGGCTGTTCAGTTTGTGAGAAATCCTTTTCAGAGAGACACATTCTTAAGACTCATATGAGAACTCACACGGGGGAAAAGCCCTTTGCCTGTTTGCTCTGTGATCGACGCTTCACTGAAAAGAGCTCTCTGAAGAAACACGTCCGAGCCCACGGCGAGAAACATGTCACGTGTTCCGTTTGCCACAAGGTATTTTCTGAAAGCAGCTCTTTGAGGCGACACATGAAGACGCACACAGGAGACAATGCCTTCAGCTGCGACTTCTGCAGCAAAGGTTTCGCTTTTGAATATCAGTATAAGAGACACGTGGTCGTCCACACCGGAGAGAAACCCTTCAGCTGTTCAGTTTGTGAGAAATCCTTCACCGATCAAAGCACGTTAAGGACTCACATGAGACTCCACACTAACGAGAAACCGTACGTGTGTCCGTTTTGTGACAAGGGCTACACTCATCGAACAAATTTTACAAAGCATGTGACATCTCACACGGGGGAGAAGCCGTTCCTTTGTCCCGTCTGCGGAAAAGGTTTTGCTGAAAAGAGTTACGTTAAGACCCACATGGGGATGCACTCGGAGGAGAAGCCCTTTAAATGTTCGTCCTGTGACAAAGGGTTCCTTCAGGAGAGTGCTCTGAGACGACACGAGGCAACGACGACGAGGAGAAACCGTTCAGCTGCGAGGTCTGTCACAAAGTTCTGAGCAGCGACGCTAACCTGAGGAGGCACGTGCAGACGCACACCGGAGAGAGGCCCTACAGCTGCGGCGTCTGCGAGAAGAGCTTTCTGGACAACAGCGGTTTGAGGCGACACATGAGGACGCACACCGGAGAACACGCCTTCAGCTGCGACGCCTGTAGCAAGGGTTTTGCTTTTGAATATCAGTATAAGAGACACATCCGACGCACACCGGAGAGAAACCCTTCAGCTGCGACGTCTGTGAGAAGAAGTTTTTGGATAAAAGCTCGTTAAAGACACACAGGGGAACTCACGTTTAGGTGAAACTGTTCTTCACAGCACCTGAGGAGACATGAGAGAGGCTTCAGTCTGAGTCCTCAGAACGGATTCTGGGCCATTTGTTTGAGAGACACAGATCAGTACACAACGTGTCCGAGTCTTAATGAAGGATCATCTCTGAGATCTAGTGTCTTCAGGCTGAAAACACTGAGGAGTATGTAAAATGTTTTAAAAGCAAAATCTAAATCAAATTTAAAAGAAAGTGCATTGAAGTATTGTGTTGTGTTTTTCTTTGGTTCTGTTTGAATGTGCTGTTGCAGCTCACTGTGGCTGAAGAACACTCTACATTTTACTCTCATTACTTCAAGGACTTAAATGCTTTAGGCCAATCTTTTGGCCGTCATTTGTTTTTTATGTTTTTAAATTTATTATGATAGACACTTCTGTGACCTCTTGGTTTTGTTGAAAGTCTATCTGGGGTATCCACAGTCTCTCGGGGCTTTACTGATGTGTTGTTCTTTTTCCGCTTACCTTCTGAGGTTGTGGGCACCTCTTGTGCTCTGAGCTGAAGAGTCCTGATGACTCCAGCTTGTGCTGCAGAGGCTGGTGGGAATCAAACACAAATATTGATCCGTGTGTGGGCTTCCTGTTCTACTTCCCTTCTACTTGGAGAGTCCTGTCCTCACAAATAACCACTGCACAGTCTAAGAAAGCCAGGCGGTTGTTGTTGGCGTCTTCACAGGTGAACTTATACTTATAGCCACAATACCTCCTCCATGTACAGGTGAGCCACAATACTTTCTCCAGGTACAGGTGAGCCACAATACTTCCTCCAGGTACAGGTGAGCCACAATACTTCCTCCAGGTACAGGTGAGCCACAATACCTCCTCCATGTACAGGTGAGCCACAATACTTTCTCCAGGTACAGGTGAGCCACAATACCTCCTCCAGGTACAGGTGAGCCACAATACCTCCTCCATGTACAGGTGAGCCACAATACCTCCTCCAGGTACAGGTGAGCCACAATACCTCCTCCATGTACAGGTGAGCCACAATACCTCCTCCATGTACAGGTGAGCCACAATACTTTCTCCAGGTACAGGTGAGCCACAATACCTCCTCCATGTACAGGTGAGCCACAATACTTCCTCCAGGTACAGGTGAGCCACAATACCTCCTCCAGGTACAGGTGAGCCACAATACCTCCTCCAGGTACAGGTGAGCCACAATACTTCCTCCAGGTACAGGTGAGCCACAATACTTCCTCCAGGTACAGGTGAGCCACAATACTTCCTCCAGGTACAGGTGAGCCACATTCGGGAGACAGGTGAACCCATGGCACAGCCATGTTTTTGTAGAAGTTACCTCTGAACTGGAAATAAGTAGTGTTCAAGCATATCTCCAGTAAACGACAAATATGGTCCTGGCTGAGGTTTGTCCTGTAACGAAGTGTCCTGTAGTAATCTCTTCTTTACAACCACGAGTGCTTCATTAGGGGGTCTGCAGGTAAAGAGTGATGTGACATCAAAAGAGACAATTGTCTCGTCTGTGTCTAGTTGTAGATGTTCGATTTGGTAAAGTCCTGTGAGTTGAAATGGTGTTGTGAGTGGCCTAATTGAGCCAAAATGGTGGCCAGACGGGTCAGATGGTTTGAGAGGTTAAAATGGTAAAGCCCTTACTTAACAGAGGAGGAGGCCCCCATTATCAGTTGACAGCTATTAACAATAGTGTAGCAGTGTTTATATTTGGATTTTTTGTTTATTATTTCATGTCGGGCTTAACAGGGTTACATTTTCTTTCTTTGTCTTTAGAAAGTCTTTTTCCTGTGATATGGTACATACTGGTCAGATGTGGCATATAACAGTTCATTTAAAACTATTCATTATTTACAGAAGATCTCAACCCCTTGTTTTCTGTGGATTCCAGAACTTATCATGTGCTGCGTCAAAGCCCCGCCCCTTCTAAACTACACTACCCAGGATTCCGCTGCCCTGTCACTTCCTGTAGATCTGCGCTGACGGCCATATTTGATTCTGGCTGCGACACCAGTTTAGCCAGTTTGCGGCTCGAAAAACACGGATTATCGCCTTTTTCCCCTTCTCCGTTTAACCTCATCATCTCCTTCCACCGCGAACCCCGCAATTTTCACAGAAACTGCCGTCCGTTGCCCGCAGTCCACTATGAATCCCGAATAGTAAGTATTGTCTGAGGAGATGCTAATGTTAGCCGCATCTTTGTTAGCGGCTAAGGGCTGTGGCAGTGGACGGAAACTTAATGACAGCACTTTTAATCACCTTCAAACTTATTATTTTTACTGTTTAGCACCCACATGGAACCTTTTTATCATAATATTTATTCATGAAATGTCACAATTTTGCTAATAACTTGAAAAGAGTGTTGTTGGCACGTAGCCGGATGCTAACTGAAGAGCGACGTAGCTTTACTTTAATTCTACCTTTCATCAAGTTCTTTTTTTAAACTGTAACACTAAAATACGATCAGGAATAGTGGCCCAGGTGTAGATAAATATAAGATAGTGGTTTTATGGCTGCGTGTAGGTGTTATTTTTGTTGTAAAATCCGCAACAGGAAGTGGCTACAGTTTTAAAAGTTGTCAGTGATTACACTAAAGCTACAAACTGTTACACAACACCAGAGCAGGAAATGTACCAACAACTAAATAATATACTAAAAATAAACAGTCAATATATGACTCAATGTCAGAATAAAGTCATGTAAAACAGAAATGGGCCTGATTGATGTTTTGTCTGTTATTGTGAAAGGTAATCGACGCAGATCCTAACAAAACCTGCTCAAAATCAACTAAAACCTGCTCAAATCCTACTAAAACATGCTCAAATCCAACTAAAACCTGCTCAAATCCAACTTGATCATGCTCAAATCCAACTTGATCATGCTCAAATCCAACTTGATCATGCTCAAATCCAACCTGAACATGCTCAAATCCAACTAAACCCAGTTCAAATCCGTCTAAAACCTGTGCAAAACCAGCACATACTTGTTCAATTCCATCTAAAATCGGTTCCTTTGTGTCTCCTCACACAGTGATTATTTATTCAAGCTGCTGCTGATCGGTGACTCTGGCGTCGGAAAGTCCTGTCTCCTTCTACGGTTTGCAGTAAGTGTCTTCTTCTCTGGAAAGGTTCTCGTTCAGCCGTGTCAGAGGGCTGCAGGACCTAGTTTTACAGCTTCAGTCTGTTTCACTTTCATCTCGAAGGCTTTGTCTCAGGCTCAGACGTCTCTGGAGAGATTTATTCTGTTATTTGTGCGTAGTTTTAAGACTAGAGCTGTACAGTTTCAGGAAAACATGATGTGCTATTAGTTGTTAATTTTATTATTTTTATTTAATATGGTGATGATGATCTGAACTGGAGCTGGGCCTCCTTTTGAGTTTTTAAGATATATCCATATATTTGTACGCCCTGGAGCTGCTGAGGTTGTGCAGCCGTTCCACAGGGAGCCTCCTCCGATTAGAGACATCTGAAGTTCCTCAGGTAGTCATCGCTCAGGCCTGATGCTGCTCACACACAAACCTGTGTTGATACATATACTACTCTTCTTCCACCATTAAAACCAGGTGTTGCACACTCTCATATCCATTTAAACATTTATTAGTTTAGTGGACATTTCAAAATATATTTTGCATTGTGATATTGGGCAAATATATATGCTGAATGTTTGTTTATAGTCTCTAAAGTGATTTAGCCCAGTGTGAGGCTTGAAGCAGCTGGTACCGTGCTGTCAGAACAGAGTCAGTTTGTTCTTTTTCACCTGCTCTGGTTCTAGTTTAAGGTTGCATTCACACCAGGCCTGTTTAGTCTGCTTTAATTAAACCTTAGTTTGATTCTTCGGAAAGTCCGGTTTGTTTGGGGAGGAACTGCTTTATTCAGAAGGTTCGGTTTGTTTTGAGTCTAAATTCTACACCATGCTTTTGCGAAGCGCCGCAGAACACGACTGACCGACGTTATAGACCCTCGCCCACTGCAGAAAGAGCACGATGTACGAGACGTACGACGTTGTTTAAATAAACATCACTTCTCAGGATTTCCTTGTTACATTGAGCACGAAAAATTATAGTTTTTGCAGATCTGATTACATTTAATGCTTAATTGTGTATTACTTAGAAAATCTGGATGCTTGTTTGGTTCCTGCTCTGATGATCTGTGCAGAATGACACAGAGAAATAGACCTGCTGCGTGTCTCTGGAGAAGCCTCTCTTCAGCTGAACTCTGTCTGTGTTGACCTCTGACCTCGGTGTGTTTCAGGACGACACTTACACAGAGAGCTACATCAGCACCATTGGAGTGGACTTTAAAATCAGGACAATCGAGCTGGACGGGAAGACCATCAAACTCCAGATTGTAAGTCCTGGTTTAGTCCTGGTTTAGTCCTGGTTTAGTCCTGGTTTAGACCTGGTTTAACCCTGTATGTGTCTCTTCAGTGGGACACAGCAGGACAGGAGCGCTTCAGGACCATTACCTCCAGTTACTACAGAGGAGCCCATGGCATCATCGTGGTCTACGACGTCACCGACCAGGTCTGAGCCCGATCTTTTTTCTGAATCAAAGATAAACTTTGATCAGAGGCAGAGCTGTAACAGAAGAGTCTTGTGTCCCTGTCTGTGTCTTG